>JBCEWC010012885.1:0-15510 GCA_038996855.1 Solanum aculeatissimum | reverse complement strand
TCATGATGCATGAAATGCCATAATGCTTAGTATAGAGGGGATGGAACCATAACCGACATCCAAATCCATGTGAGCTATAACATGAACTTGCCCAATGAAAGCCCTCCTATTGGATCGGAGGTGATTACTTGCCAAAGGTAATCCATACCACACCTTACGAGCCTCCCATTTCGGTGTGATGGCCACCTTTCTTACGGGTCTCCCACTTCTCTAAAATCTTGATATATATTGGTGGATCCCAAATGTATAGAATAATGAGAGTTATGGTCCTCTTTCAGAATCACTTCCCTAAGACCATCAACATCCGAAACACATAAATGATCTTGGTACCGAAGCACACCATCTCCCCTTTGGGAGAAAACCTTTATCTTCTTTGCGACAATAAACTTTTTTAGCTCAACCAATGATGGGTCCAAGTCTTGCTTTCCCTTGACATCAACAACCACAAAAGACTCAGCCCCATTCTGAACATGAATTCCACCATTATTAGAATCAACCAACCTAATACCCAAGCTATCTAAACGATGCACATTCTTTGCCAACTCTTTCTTTCCCTCGCCAACATGGACTACACTACCCATAGATAGTATCATGCCCCAAGCTTAGGGCCTAGGCATAACATGGCGAATGGAAAACCGAGGAGACCCTAAACAATCCTTTTAAGCATACATGACACATCCTTGGTTTCACAGAAACATAAGTAAACAATCAAACAAGTAACACATAATTTCTAGGGGAAACAAGACTTTGGACTCACCCTATGGGGATGTTATGGGAAGAGGATTAACATGAAATCACATAGCAATTAAGTCTAAAGGGCGGGTGAGTATGATTCACACTATGGGGATAGATAGGAGCTTGGGACTTGCTCCACATCAGCAACAACAAGCATCAACACATACAGGAAAATAGGAGCTAAGAGAGTCTTTCTTAATACATAACATAATGAGTCGAGCTCAAAATATACATAACCATTACCATTTCCAACAACACCTCTAGTCATGAATGGAATGGAGGCCATGACATCTCCCGGGCTCACCCTTAAAATATAGTATCCAAAATTAAACAAGTCTAAATAAAGCATGAAGGTGAATGGATATTATTCCTGAAATGGAGGACTCACCAGTAGCAATCTTCAACTGGTCTGCTTAGCCGCGTGGAGGAGGATAATGAAAGGCATCTCCAGTTCCTACATGGTTAGATCATATAGGCAAAGAGTATGCATTAATATGCTAGAATGTACTAAGTATGCAAGTGCAAATGCAAAATGGAAACATAGTCCGTAAGTAAACAATATGCATAATTGTACTCAATGGTTATAGGCTCAATATGGCATGAATGGTAGATGCTTAGTGAAACATGCATGAAAGGTCATTAAACCACATGACATAACATACATAGGTTGGAAAGGACCATAATCGATATGTAAGACCAAGCGAGCTACTACTTGGAATTGCAATCTTCACTCCATACCAGACATGGAGTGGCCTACTTTGCCAAAATAAACCAAACACTATCCTTATGGCATAGCCTTTTCAGAAAGTGCCCCCACCTTACGATAGCCTTTTTGGTAAATTTCATATGTCATCCTTATCTTATGACATTCCTTTTTTGGTAGGTTCAAGCCCATATAGGGAATCATCATCACACCTATGATGGCAAATAGTTAGGGACAATGGGAGACTACCAAGGTCCCTTTGGTGTAGGTCACAATCCCACAAAATACTTGAAATGTAATCTTAACCATAACATGCATAGTCTCAAATATCATAATATAATACTTGGAGTAGCTCATAAAACATAACTTATTCCATCATGTTAGGGATTTACATCATTCTTGTTATTCAATTAATGCTCATGAACTCACGACGTACTTGTTATCCCCCTTATTAGTCTCAACTTGCATAACATACATGACTTGCCATAAAACATTCCTTACTTGAGAAAACTTGACATGCATCTTTAATCACATAATGGTGGACACGTATACATAAACTTGAAACCATGCAAATCATAAGTAAAAGCCATGAGAGATGCAAAATAAACTCATCTGACCATTACTCAAAGAATCCACCAAAACATAGTAAACACTTGGTTAGGGCACCATCAAACCCTCATAAAATTCATAAGTTTCACATGGTATTTCACCTCATGATAATGTATGAAAATAACCCATCATAAAATACATAATAATATCCTCACACAAAAAACTTCATAAAAATATTCATAAATTCCCATAACTTGAAAATAGATGAGAGAGAAAAATGGTTAAGCTTGTGAAGAAAAGGTTCCCACAACCAAAATCTACATACCTTAGTAATTTAATGAAGAAAAATCTGACTTGGAGAGGGTGAAATCTGAATCCCTAGTTTGACTTCTTCTCTTGAAATCTTGAAGGACTTGGGAGGAGTTTTGGGACTTAAGGTGTTTGTGAATGAAGGAGTATAAAATGAATTAGGGTTGTATAGGTTGAAAAGGGGTCCTTTGGGGACCAAAACGATGCAACATTGGGCACATAATTGAAGGAAAGGTTGAAATAACCCCTTTAAAAATCTTGCCAAACAGGACCATGAGACCCCATTTACTGGTCGTGGTCCATCCTACGGATCGTAGGTAAGGGTCTCGTCATATAACATTTTAGGACTCTCAGAAACTGTTCTCTGAATCACATTGTACGACTTAACTTATGACTCGTAAGCCATCCTACAACCCGTCTGATACCCTGTATATCAAACCCCTAAAAATCCCCAAATTTCACAAAGTCTGGCCATCTTTCCACGAGCAAAGGTTATGGCCCATGGAAAAATTTGTGGCCCGTAATGACCCTCGTACACCAGTGGCCTTCCAAACTTGGGCTACTAGAATTTACCCTCAAAACTCACGAGCCAAGGTACAACTCACACATCAATATATGACCCGTAAGGACTCTCGTAGGAGCCACTCATACTCAGAAATTTTCTAGAACTCATTTGCCTTTGCACCATAATATGTCCCAACATGTGGGACCTTACATATAGCCTACTAAGAGCATAAACTACAATATTTGCCTTGCTGGGATAATATTGCACCCTTATATCATAGTCTTTAAGAAGTTTCAACCATCCTCTTTGCCTCAAATTAAGATCTCTTTGAGTGAACACATATTGCAAGCTCTTGTAATCGGTGAATACATCAACATGAACCCCATATAAGTAATATTGCCAAATCTTTAACGAAAACACCACAACCACTAATTCAAGATCATGAGTCAGATTTTGTTCATGCACCTTCAAATGTCTAATTGCATAAGCTATCACCTTATCATATTGCATAAGCACACAGCCTAAACCAATCCAAGAAGCATCATAATATGCCACAAACCCATCCAAGCTATCCGGTAGAGTCAAAATCGTATTCGATGTAAGTCGTTCCTTTAAAGTCTGAAAGCTTTTCTCACATTCATTTGTCCACTTAAACTTGACCTTTTTTTAAATCAACGTGGTCAGGTGAAGCAATAGATGAAAATGCCTCAACAAATCTCTGGTAGTAACCGGCTAACCTAAGAAAACTTTAAATATCTGAAAGTCAATGGTCTAGGTCAATTCTTCATAGCCTCAGTCTTCTTTGGATCAACCTTAATGCTATCTTCGGATACCACATTACCAAGAAAGGAAACTTCACCCATCCAAAACTCACATTTATTGAACTTGACAAACAATTGCTTATCTCTCAAAGTCTAAAGAACCAACCTCAAATGATCCATATGCTTCTGCTCACTTTGGGAATAAATAAAAATATCATTAATGAAGACAACCACAAATGGGTTAAGAAATGTCTTGAATATCCAATTCATAAGATCCATGAACACTGCTGGAGAATTAGTCAACCCAAAAAACATCACCACAAACTGAAGATGCCCATATGTAGTCCAGAAATCCATCTTGGAAATATCACACTCCCTTATCCTTAACTGATGATAACAAGAACAAAGGTCAATTTTGAGAAATGAGTATCTCCTTGTAGTTGGTCAAACAAGTCATCAATCCTTGGCAACATATATTTATTCTTAATGGTTACCTTCTTTAATTATTGATAATCAATACATATCCAAAGTGATCCATCCTTCTTTCTCACAAATAACACAAGAGCAACCTAAGGTGATATACTTGGCCTGATAAAACCCTACTCCAAAAAATCTTTTAAATGATCCTTCAACTCCTTCAATTCAATCGAAGCCATACGATAAGGATGAATGAAAATGGGTTGAGTATCAGGAAGAAGATCTATGCCAAAGTCTACTTCCCTTTTGGGAGAAATACTTGTCAAATCCTCGAGAAAGATATTTAGAAACTCATTAACCACAGGAACAACCTCAAGGGTAGGAGACTTAGACTCAACATCTTGTACCCTTACAATATTATAAATACACCCTTTATAAATCATTTTTTGGGCTTTAAGATAAGAGACAAACCAACCCTTAAAAGCAAAGTCACTACCCTCTCACTCAAGAATAGGCTCATGTAGAAACTGAAACTTAACTCTTCGAGTTTTACAATATATAGAGGCATATGAAACATGCAACCAACCCATCCCGAGAATAATATCAAAATCAAACATCTCAAGTTCTACAATATCACATGGAAGGACTTTATGCAAGATTGAAACAGGACAACCCCGATAGACTCTTTGGGAAACAATAGACTCACTCACAGGAGTGTAGACTGAGAAAGGCTCCCTTAAAATTTTAGGACTTAAACCAAACTTAACACCCAAGAGAGGTGTCACAAAACATAAATTTTCACTTGAATCAAGCAAAGCATATGCATCAAAACCAAAGACTTTTTAACATACCAATCACCACATTGGGAGTCCCCTTCACCTCTTGCCTAACATGCAAGGCATAAAATCAGTTATTTCAAGGAAAACCACCTTGGTGAGCCTTTGGTTGACCTTGATCACTCATATCCACCTGGTCTTGACCCTTTTTAGCAGCATTAAGAGAATCAACAACTTTGTGGCCTGTCTTGGCACATCCAAAGCAGGCTCTCACATCCCTCAAACATCTACCCACGTGGTTCTTTCCTTACCTTTCACACCTTGGATAAGTTTTCCCACCTCCAACCTGTGCCTTGAGAGGAGGCACTCTATCATTGGCAACCCTTGGATTCGAGCCTTGGCTTTGTTGTAAGTGACCATTATCACCACTACTTCTGTAAACCCCTCATGTTTTTAGGCCTAGAAAACTAAAGCATAGAAAATTTGCTGATGGTTCCGATTACAAGCTATTTTATGGCCCGTATAAACACTTACAAGCCATAGGTGGTATCATGGGAAGGGCCCAGTGAAAATGGAAAATTTAAGGTTTGCGGGAAATTTACTTACGTGTTAACAAATGCGCCCGTAAGCGAACCTACAACCCATAAGTTGGTCTAGTAGGAAGAGGCCTTAAGGAATAAAAATTTGTTTAAGTTTGGAAGCATGTCATAGAAGGGCTTATGACCCGTTAGTTTTCCAATGGGTCATCTGCATATCCATAACTCAGAAGCTTCAATTCTAGTAGCTCAAATTTTGTGACACCCTGACCTACGAGGCAAGTTGCGAGCCATAAGTTTATCCATAACTCATAAGAGGGGTTTCTTGGTCGGCTCCAGTAGTTTTTTATGAAGGGTTTTTTTGACTTTTCCAATCCATCTAATTCCTAAATTATGTCATTTTGGCTACTCTAACTACCTTAACAGACCTAATCCCTATAAGTCTTATTCCCAAGTCATCCAAAGCCTTTAATCCCGAAAATTCTCTTAAGCTCTTTCTAAGTCAAGGGTTCCATTAAAGTAAAAAGCTTGAAGGTTTGATTAAGGATTTTCAAATTTCTTTATTCAATTTTATGGATTCTACTTAAGGTATGTAGGGTTTCATTCATGGATTATCTTCATCTATGAAGCTCAATCCAAAACCTTCTTTTTACCAAAGTTTTATAATGAATTCTTATGGACTTTTAAGCAATGATTCCTAATGCATGGATTATGATTCCTATATGATGATTCTGACTAATTATGCATAAATTATGATGAATTACATGATCTATATGATTTTCAAGAAAAAGTATGAGATTTCAAGTATGCATGATTAGGGCTTAATGATTTGATGTGGGTATCTTTTATGAAGTTTTAACTTGATTTAAACACATGCTTTACACTATAAATTCTATTCAATTGCATGATTTTGACTCAATTGTCCATGAACCCATACTTAGCCCTAGTGTCCTATGATGAAGTTATGGATTTCATGATTATGATTTTAATATGTAAAAGCATGATTTATGATAATGATGATGTTATGAAATCTATGATAATGATATGATAAAGAGAGTGATGAAAACTCTAATGTTTATGATAAAGTTAAGGTGGGAATGTCTACCCACACTATGATGAAAATCTTTATGAATGGTTTATTCTTATGACATGATATTTTCATGAAAGTTATGATGACTATTTATGAAAGTGCGAAAGCATGGTTTTAATAAAGTATGAACTATGTCGAAATCTACTTATATATATGCATGATTTATGTATTCCATGGGATATGACTTAGAACCCAGAGGGATTTGGTAGATACCATAGTACCATAACTATGTGCTACCATAGGAATGATGTTCATGTTTTATGCCTTAAAGATGTGCTTTTGGATCCAATTAGCTTATATGATGGACACTCACCGTGCTAGGATAGAGCCTAAAGGGTGGGGTCAAATGATGATCTCACTGTGCTAGGATAGGTCGTATAGGGTAAGGATCGAGTTTACCTTGGCAAAGTAGACTCCTCTTAGCTCGATGTAAAGTGAACATCAGGGTTCCATGTAACAGTCTGCATAGTCTTATATATGTCAGTTATGGTCTTATTTCCACATATGTAACTTAAGGTTATGAATGGATTTTTATGATGCTTTTTTTTATGATTTTAAAATTGCATGCTCATGCATATTGTGCCTTGTTCCATTGATGATGATTATGCATATTGATACTATTGTGATGCCTTTTGATTCAGGGAATACCTATATACTTAGTGCATTCTATGTACAAACATATACTTCTTACCTACATGAGCTAACCACGAAGGATGGACAATGAGGTGACTATTTCATTCCGTGGCTAGATCTAGATTTGAGCTTGGAGATTTGCTTGTGAGTTCCCATACTTCGAGAACAAGCCCTATGATGTTTTCTTTCTATTATGGTGAGACATTTTCATTTTAATACTTTTGATGTATATCTTGAGGGTGAGCTGGTGAGCTATGTGCTAGACCCCACCAAGGTTATGATGTAGAGGCATAAATTGGACCAAATGGATATAATGTATTTTCATACTCTTTGCTTATAGATATACTTCCGCTTGCTTATTCTCTTATGTATTCTTATTTTACCTTATGAATGCTTATTATATGAATACAAGGCTTGGATGGGATGCCTTTGGATATCATATTCGCCGTGCCACGGTTAGGCCCTAGGTTCAGGTCGAGACAAAAATGGTATCAGAGCACAAGATTTGAAAGCATCCTAGGGAGTCCACCATGCCACATCATGTAGAGTCTTATTCATTAGTGTGAAGTACGCTATATCCATGGATAGGAGGCTATAAGACATTTTAGGAAAATTTTGCTTCTTTTGTCTTCTATGTAGTGCCTCCAAAGCTTTCGTATCCTAACATTTGTCCTTTGGTGTTTTAGACATGGCTGCACGAGTACTCCATTACCTAGGGGAAATAATGTAAATGTGAACCTAGTTCCTCCAGATCCTTAAGTTCACCAAGTCCCCCAAGCAGACCAAGTGTCTAATGATGCGTTTAGGGTTGTAATCACAATGTTGGCTCAAGTGGTTGCTTCACCAAAGACCCTTACTACGACTTTGAGCATAAGAGATTTTGCTACGATGAATACCCCAGAGTTTCATGATTCAAAGGTGGATGAGGATCCACAAGAGTTTGTTGATGAGGTATACAAGGTAGTGGATATTATAAGGGTGTCCTCCAAGGAAATGGCTGAATTAGTGGCATACTAACTTAAGGGAGTGGCTCAAGTTTGGTTCACTCAGTCGAAGTCCAAAAGGGTTGATGAGGGTGCTATTGATTGGGAGGTGTTCAAAGCTGCTTTCCTTGATCATTTCTTCCCTCTAGAGCTAAAAGAGGCTAAGGTGATGGAATTCATGAACTTAAATCTAGGCGGTATGAGTGTGAGGGAGCATTCCCTCAAGTTTACTAAGTTATCTAAATTTGCTCTTTCTTTGGTAGCTAACTCTAGGGTCCGCATGAACAAGTTCACCTTAGGTGTGTCCAACTTGATTAAGATGAAATGTAAGGCTACCACACTCTTTAAGGAGATGGATATTTCTAGACTCATGACATATACTGAACAAGTGGAGAGTGAAAAGTTGCAAAATATAAAGTCAAAGGAGTCCAAGAGGGCTCGTTATGATAGTGGGTTCTCTTATGTCAAGTCCAATGGTGGACGATTTTAACAAGGCCAAGGGTCTTCAAGGGGTTCTTCTCAACGATTCGATAAAGAAAAAGGGGCCAACCGCAAGGTTCAAGGTGATGTTGTTAAAGGTGGTGCTATCTCTCCTAGATGCCCCAAGTGTAGAAGGAACGATATTGGTGAGTTCTTCGAAGGTACCAACACATGTTTCAGTTGTGGGAAGATGAGATATAAGATCACCAAATTTTCAAATATGGCTAATAAAGGTAAGGAAAGGGGTTCTCAAGGTCAAGTGGTTCAAAAAGGTCAAGTACCATAAGGTGCCTAAGCTCAAGGTAATGGTCCACATGGTAATCAATTCTATGCTTTACATGCTAGACAAGAAGTTGATGAGGCTCTCGATGTGGTTACTGGTATTTTAAAAGTCTTTGATCATGATGTATATGCTTTGTTTGACCCCAGTGCCAATATGTCTTTTGTTACTCCTTATCTTGCTATAAAATTTGATGTGTCCCTGGAAGTATTGGGAGAACTTTATTCATTCTATACTCCTATTGGTGAGTCAATCCTATCCAAGAGAGCCTATAAAAGTTGTCCCATGTTGGTCTTACACAAAGTCTTCCCATGTGATCTAGTTTGGCTTGATATGATCAATTTTTATATTATTCTTGGTATAGATTTTTTGCATATATCCTATGCTCCTATTGACTATAGAACCTGTAAGGTCACCTTCCAAGTCCCTAATAAGCCTATTCTTGGATAGAAGGGAACTAATTCTGTATTTAAAGGGAAGTTCATCTCTTACATGAAAGCTATAAAAATGATTTCCAAAGGTTGTCAATATCATGTTGTCTGAGTCATGGATGTTGAGTCTCATGTCCTTACTCTTGATTCAGTCCCTATAGTAAATGATTTTCCTAATCTCTTGCTCGATGAATTACCCAGTATTCCTCCCATAAAGGAAATCGATTTTGGTGTTGATCTTTTACTTGACGCCCAACCTATTTCTATACCTCCATACCGCATGACCCCAATGGAGTTGAAAGAATTAAAGGAACAACTAAAGGATTTTCTTGATAAAGGGCTCATAAGGCCTAGTGTGTCACCATGGGGTGCTCCCGTATTATTTTCAAGAAAGAAGGATGGTTCACTTCGGATGTGTATGGACTATAGACAATTGAATAAAGTGATTATCAAAAATAAATATCCATTTCCAAGGATCAATAACCTATTGATCAATTACAAGGTGCTAGCTATTTTTCTAAGATTGATCTCCGATCTAGATATCACCAATTAAGGGTGAAGGAATATGACATTCCAAAGATGACATTTAGAACTCGGTATGGTCACTTTGACTTTTTGGTTATGTCATTTGGACTAAAAAATACTCCTGCCACTTTTATGGATTTGATGAACAAGATCTTCAAATCATATTTGGATATGTTTGTAGTGGTGTTCATAGATGATATATTGGTTTACTCGTGGGATGTGAAAGACCATGAAGACCATTTGAGGATCATGTTGCAAACATTGAGAGATAAGCAACTCTTTTCCAAGTTTAGTAAATGTGAGTTTTGGCTAAGAGAGGTGGCTTCTCTTGGTCACATTATTTTAGGTGATGGTATTAGGGTTAATCCAAAGAAAACAGATACGGTGAAGAATTGTCCTAGACCATTGTCTCCATCTGATATTAGAAGTTTTTTTGGTTTGGCTGGGTATTATAGAAGGTTTGTTGAAGGATTTTCCTCTATTGCTTCTCCTTTGACAAGGTTGACCCAAAAGAAGGTAAAGTTTCAATGGTCCAATGAATGTGAGAAGAGTTTCCAATTGTTGAAGGATCGTCTTACTTTGGCCCCTATTTTGACATTACCCGAAGGACCAAATGGATTTGTTGTGTATTGTGATGCTTTACATATAAGCTTGGGTTGTGTTTTGATGTAACATAGAAAGGTCATTGCCCATTCTTCAAGATAACTAAAAGTGAATGAAAAGAACTATCCAACACATGATCTTGAGTTGTTGGCTATTGAGTTTGCATTGAAAATTTGGCGACACTACCTCTATGGGGTACATGTTGATATATTCACTGACCACAAAAGATTGCAATATGTGTTTAGCCAAAGGAATTTGAATCTTAGGCAAAGAAGGTGATTGGAAATATTGAAGGATTATGACATGAGTGTGATGTATCACCCCTACAAGGCAAATGTTGTGATTGACGCATTGAGTAGAATGTCTATGGGCAACATGGAACAAGTTGAGAGTGGAAATAAAAAGTTGGTTAAGGAATTATATTATTTGACTTGTTTTAGTTTGAAGCTAATTAACTTGAGTGATGGTGGTGTGTTGATACCAAATGGGGTAGAATCATCTTTGAAGGAAGGAATTAAGGTGAAACAAGACATGGATCTTACTTTGGTTGAACTGAAGAAGTTGGTGGTTGATAAGAAGGTAGAGGTCTTTTCACAAGGGGGAGATGAAGTATTGCGTTATCAAGGGTGATTGTGTGTACCTAATGTTGTTAGACTAAGTGAGAAGATACTTAATGAAGCTCATAATTCCAAGTATTCTATTCACCCTAGATCCATCAAGATGTATAGAGATTTGAGGGAAGTGCATTAGTGAAATGGCATGAAGAAAGACATAGTAAGATATATGATGAAATGTTCAAATTGTCAACAAGTGAAGGTAGAACATCAAAGACCTAGTGGTTTTATACAAGATATTAATATACCAACTTGGAAATGGGAAATAGTAAATATAAACTTCATCACGGGTTTACCAAAGACTAGAAGGTAATTTGACTCAATATGGGTAGTAGTGGATAAAATGACAAAAAAACTCACTTTTTGTCAGTAAGGACTTTTTATGGTGCTGAGAATTATGATAAAGTTTATATTCAAGATTTGGTAAAGTTACATGGTTTACCATTGTCCATCATATTGGATAGGGGTGCTCAATTTACTTCGTATTTTTAGAAGTCTTTCCAAAAGGGCCTTGATACAAAAGTGAAGTTAAGTACCACATTCATCCTCAAGTGAATGGACAAGCCGAAAGGACAATACAAATGTTAGAGGATATTGTTGTCGCTCAAGTCACACCTCCTTTTTGAGGTAAAGCAATCATCAAGTATATAACATAATCGAGGTTAGGATCGTTCCCATGAGGAATATGGTAGACTCTAGAATTAATATAATACAATTTGAGATTGATTAACCTACTTATCTCCCAAGAAAAAAAGGGCTTTTGTAAAAGAAAATTTATCAATCCTAAACTAATGCAAGAGATGAACAATCAGTAGAAGAGCCAACTAGGATGATGTGATCCTCATGAATCCCTAACTCGGTACTATCAGATACATGCAATCCTTTTCTAGCGTATAGGTGTAAGACAGTAAGCTAGGTTTACCTAAGTGTTTGATCCAACAAATAGGTAAATTTCACCCTTGAACTTGATCCGTCTCTATGGTGTGTCTACACTAACCCTTACTTTTAGTCCCAATACAACCTCTCCTTGATCCAGTTCAGTTGATTAGATGAGAATATTTCAATCGAATAATGCTAATTAACTCTTTTCCTATTTGTTACTTCCTTGATCCGACAAGTAATACTAGGTGAGTTCTAATGTTGGCAACCCTTTAAAAATCAATTAAAGTAAAGAGAATAATTAATATTCCCTAACACACTTTCCAAGAATTACTCGTTATCCAATTTTACCTTGCTAGTTCATCATAGTTTCCACAACCCTAATTGTGGATTTAACTATGCATGATCAGTATAAATACAGAAATTATGAGGTAGATAAGCATAATTAAGCACCTATATAGATGAAATTAAGAACACAAAATTCAACTCTTCGATTAGAATCACAAGTTTAAGAACACACAATAATGTTTTTCCTCTCAAAATATACTAAATCCTAAGTGTTTCTTCTAAGAACTTGTTCAAACTTCGTAACTGCTTGTTAACTTTATGAAAAATAACCTAAAAACCTATTTATAGTATTTAAAATAGAAAACCAAAATAACTTAAGAAAACTGTGTCAGCAAGCTTCACGAGACCTTTCACGACTCCTATCCCACTTCATGGCCGGTAGATCGGGGTTTCGTGGACTCTAGCAATTTTATGGAATTAGCTTCTACAAAATCATTCCATGGTCCGTGTAAGATTCTACGACTCGTAAGAGGTTTTGTCTGATGACTTTTATGCACCTCTCCACTTTCTGATCCTCAGGGCACGACTATCACTCTACAACTCGTATATCATTTGTACGGCTTGTGGAACCTCCTCATAGAGTTGACTTAAAATTTCCCTTACTGGAAATTGATACGAGACCTTCTCCATGACTCGTGAACTCCTCCACAACTCGTAGATGGTTCTGTGGATCACCAAAAATCAACAACTTCAACGTATTTTTTTCAAAACTTTGCCAACACTATAATACTTCAAAATAAACACAAAAACACAATCAAACCTACTAACATCACATTGAGAACACAAAAAATTCCAAGTTTTAAGCATTAAAAGTATTGTATTTTGGCAACACCCTCAACTTAAAATTTTTGCTTGTCCTTAAGCGACAGACTCGATTTATATTAGCAGCATAGAAACATACAAATTCTAACCAAATGGCTCATACATAATCAAAGTCCAACACAGACACCCACACCATATCTTAAATACACATCAGATAGCTATCCAACAAACCAATCCAGACCAGTACATCTCACAGTGCAACTATGATAGGCTATGCAACCATAAATAAACAACAATCACCGAATTAGTCAGACATCAATAATGCAATGCAAGTTCCCTCATAAAAAGAAGTCCTATTCCTCACTCAAAATGATATTTTCAAATTCAGTACTTGGGACAATACTACGATACTCACTCTCACAAACGACCTTCAAGTACTGTGACCAACACCATAGTTTTCCCCTATACTCATGACTGACACCTTCAACTAGTTGGACTAAGATCACTTTAGGACTTTCTAGGATTGTAACGTAGGCTCAGGGGGCGTTGGTATTATACTTTGGGAACATAGTGACTAATGACCCTTCTTGACACTGAGTGTTTTTACACTTTTGCCCTACCAACCCTTATTTTCTTTTTATTCCCTCTTTCTCCCCTTCCGAACCTTTTAGGGTGCCTTAGACTCAATTTTTGCATAGTGCCTTCATTTTTAACAATGTCTTTCTTTCTACCACACTGATTAGACACTTCTTTTTTTTTTCTTTTTACACCCTTTTCAAACATTTTCTTCCCTTTTTCTGTATCACTAGTTTTCTCCTTATTTTATGATTTTCCTCGCACTAGCTAAGCTCAACTTGGGCTTTTGTCCTGAGTTGAGGTGCACAATATCCATCCTCAGAACCAGGGCCACTTTTGGGTTGCCACCCTCAACTTAGGCTTTTGGCCTCAGTCTAGGTGCATAATGTTCAAGGAAGGACCAGGTAAAAGTTTTGGACTTATCGTTAATCAAAGCAGGGTGACTTGAGTATTTACAAAGAAAGAGGTCAATTTTAGGCTCAAACACGAGGATCAAGGGATATATAGCACATTTGGTTGGTTATTTCAGGCTAAGTGGACTATTAAGAATAACGACCTAAGATCCTTTCCTAACTATATAATCTACAACATAAATCAGAGTAACAGGGCAAGTTCTGAATTGAAACACAGTACTGAATCATGCAATTAATCTCACTTACACATGGCACTGCTTACATGTGAATACAAACTATCAAATCATGCTTTTTATCACAATTTAGCCTAACTTATTATAACACACACTGTCAGACAACTAATCATGCTAGGTTGCTATCAAAACTAGCTAGACACAAAAATTTAGCGAGTACCATTTTTTCAACAAAAATATAACTATGCCATAGATATAAGTATTGTATGCTACTAATACTACCTAAACATCCTAAATATGTCGGTTGTCATGACCCGGAAGGGGGCCTAGATATGACATGGAGAAAGAGAACCCAAAAGTCTTCGACCAAGCCATCCTAGCACCATCACACACATAATCGATTCAGAAGCACAGAAGTAAACACATAACACATAAACTCTAAGGGAAACGGGGCTTTAGACTCAAGCTTTGGGGATGGTGCCGGGAATGGGATAAACATGAATCACATAGCACAAAACAGTTATCTCTAAGGGGCGGGTAAGTAGGACTCAAGTTATAGGGGTACACCGGGGTTATGGGACTTTCCACAAAATCACATAATCAATGCACAATCCCAACATCAATTCACAAGCATAATCAATACCATTTCCATAATCAAGGCTCATAAAGCATAACGTTTCAATAATCATAATATTCAACATACAAGAGTTTAGTTTGTCCGACAAGCCTCAACATAAGATAAGCGGGGCCTCGACATAGTTCGAGGCTCACCCTCAATACATAAGTAAAGAAAAGTAAAAGCAAATACTAGCCAGATGGGAAGTGGCTATTGCCCTTGAACAAAAGGGCTCACCACAAACAATGAGCTTCAAGATGATCACACGTCGTCCGGTGGAATATAGAAGTCGTCTCCGGTTCCTACATGGTTAGAACATGTAGACAAGATTATGGGTTAGCACAATAAAGTACTAAGTATGCGGGCATGCAAATGCATATGCACATGAACTTATTACAACCTACATGGCAAGGGCACATATATAGAAGTGAATATAAGAAGGAAAAATACATCAATATGCCATGAGAGTCATGATGCATGAAATGCCATAATGCTCAATATAGAGGGGATGGAACCATAACCGACATCCAAATCTATGTGAGCTACAACATGAACTTGCCCAACTAAAGCCCTCCCATTGGATCAGAGAAGATTAATTGCCAAAGGTAATCTCACCACACCTTACGGGCCTTTCATTTTGGTGTGATGGTCACCTTCCTTATGAGTCACCCATTTCGAAAGGATTTACATAACATAGCATAGCATAGCATATCAAAGCATACCTTACGGGTCTCCTATTTCGGTAGCACCTACGTTGGCACATAGTTTCGGGAAAGGAGTGGGACCCTTGGGGATAGCCCACTTACTACTCCA
>JBCEWC010012884.1:0-15510 GCA_038996855.1 Solanum aculeatissimum | reverse complement strand
GGAGTGTACCACACTCTCCTTGTACTTTTTGCTGATTATCAAAAAGTGTCCAACAGGAATAATTTTTTATTAGTTTAGGTGTTCAATAGGAACTAGTCTTAGTTGAGGTGTCTAAGTGAAAAATGCGTACAAGTTTAGGTGTTTATCGATGACTTAAGCCTTTATTTTTTAGAGTCAAATAATATAAATTTTTATTGACATCTTAAAATTTACTTTTTAATCATATTGATATGAGAAAATTACAATGTGCAAGATTTTTCGAATAGTTTTTGAATATTTATTTTTTATTTTAATTAAATTAATATAATCTAATTTAACTTTGAAAGTTAATTAAATTAACTCTCGAAAAACACAATACGATAACTAAAAAAAATGAAAGAGTAATAAAATAATATCAATCATAATTAATATATACAATATACTTTCTCCATTTCAAAATTCCAAGCCCTCTTTTAGAAAGAAAAAAATGGTACAAAAAGAGGGCTTGGGGTGTATATACTATACAAATTGATGATGATCTATCATCATCAGAACAAAGACCAGTCTAGGTCGAGATGAATGGAAGATGCTTCTGGAACTAGTTTTTGATAGGGTCTATCTTAGCTCGAAGGAAAGAACAACCAAAGTTAGACCCCCAAAGAATATGGATTCAAATCAAATCGTATTTGACAAGGAACCTAACAGAATCCATCAAGACAGATAAATAGTTGAGAAAGTAAAATTGTAAATGTGAAATAAGCAAATATCTCACATACACACGCGGTCCGAGGAGGAGCAAGAGGGTGTGATGTAAACAATCTATCTCCTTCGATCGTTCATTTCCTAATTTTAAGAGGCATGCCAATAAAGAGAAATATAAGTACAAATTCAACAGCTGATACAACAACACAGATTAGAGAGCAAGGTCAGCCACTGTCCATTTCCATTAACCTGAAATATGCTTAAGATAAATTGCATCATTTGATCAGTTTGGAACAATTAAGTTTAATATGGATGACAGAACAGAAATTAGAAAGTTGAGTCTACATAATTACATCCATCTAACTATAGATGATAACTGCTTCAAGGTTGAAGAGCTTTAAAATAAGTAAAGATTGAAATCGCACACAAACTCTAAGCTGGGAGTGATATCAGTGCCACCACCAAGGAAATTCATTGAAGCGAGTAGATTCCCAGGGGAGTATTAGGAGAAGCTGGTTACTCGTTACTCTCTGGGACGGGCAAGCCAGAGAGAACTAAGGGCTCGCAGTCTGGAGAAATAATCATTGATGGAAAGAAGAGCACGAGCTGATTGGCGAGTTGTCAATATGAGGTGTAGTTGCTGCAGCATCTGTTGCCGTAAGCTATCAGCCTGATGATTAACATTTTATAGGTCAGCTTTTTTGTATGCCAGGGAAAGCCCTTCAACATGTACTCAAAAAAAAAGAAATGATGCAGTAAATGAGTCTACTTGGATGGAATTAGAATTTTAATCTCTATTGAGGACCTTGGAATAATACGACTTTTCTTCTTTCACGTTTCTTAGTTTTTTTGTTCTCAATCTTGACGGGCTGGCAGATTGCCAATAAAAGATGTTTAAGTGACATATCAACGACAAATTTGAGGCTGTTACGAGAGCATAAGATAACCAAGTCTAGTTTTTTAAGTGAAAATAGTGGATACAAACAAGCAAAATGCTAAGTACCTGGAGAATGAAGCCTTCAAGTGTCCCTAGCTTCCCCATTGCCATGGCCATTTGACCCATGTAATTGGCAACATTCCCAGAGGACCCTGAAGGTCCAAGAGACCCTGACAGGGTCTCAACCAATGACTGTTGCAGCGACTCAATTCCCTGGGATAAAGCATCTTCAGCATGTTGGGATGACTGTTGCAAGTTGTTGATCGCCAACGATTGTTGTTCAGTTAAAGGCTCCAACTGATTAATGAGAAGCTGCAACAAAGGAACCAGAAATTTAAGAGTGGCAGAATATATTGAGGTAATGAGCGCAAAGGAAGTAAAAAAAATCTGCCTTCTGACCACCTCCAGCCCTTGAAAAGAAAAAATAAACAGAGCATGCAAGGATTTAGACATCTAAAGCTAAAAGTAACAAACGGAATTTTTCAGCAGGAACCAGAATAAGAGAGGGTAACAGTAGAGAAAGAGGTATATCCAAAACAAGACTGTTAGGGGAATAGAGATATTCAAGAGTTTTTTAATGTACAAAAAAGAAAACCATCACCAGTAGAACAAACAGAAGCTGTAAGGATACTCAATTTGGACAGCATTCTAACAAGAACTTATGTCTAACAGGAAAGTGGTTGTAACTATGGTCAGGAGAAGTTGGTTGTTCTTTATAATTCATGGTGAGGCTACAAAATAGTTAGACCTTCATATGAAAAACTAAGCTAACTTACCAGGCCAAATTCTAAAAGAAATTAACTCTTTTGAATTTGGGCAACTACCGACCCTGTTGTAAAACCTCCACACCAGTTCAGATTTGTTATATTTTCCTAATTCAAGGACGGGGATTGGGCTTTCTCAAGCAGTTGTATCACACTTTTCATAAGGAAGTTTCCCACCTTGAGAAGTTCCGATGAACGGAATCCACCAAGCCACAAGAAGCATCTCTCTGCAGGGGTTTTCCACATGCCTGACAATACATGGAAAACATCAGCCTTTGCAGCATCACCCTTGATCTTGAATAAGTCATCATAGTGCGCCAAGATGCCATCCACAATTATACGTAGTTCGCCATCACCAGCATGAGAACTTACAGCTCCTCTCAGCTCATTTATACGCCGGTTGTGCTCTTCCAGCCATCGGGCATATTCTACATCAAACGCCAAAGCTCCTAAAAAAATACAGATGTTAATATAACATAATTTTTCGTCATGCTAAACCCAAAATAGCTTCTAGTAAATCAAATTACAGTGTCAATCTATATATATACATACACGCACACACATAACATATATATATATATATCAAGGAAAGGTTATATAGATATATCTTTCACTAGTTAGTCATATACTTTATAAATGTGCAACCTTGTAACTTAAATTTATTTGAGAACTCAAAAGTCGAAGCACAAAAGCAGATAAGCATACCATTTCCATTCATTGACTGTGATTGATCTCCTGAATTTGACATATATGTGCCCTTCATATTAAGGAAAAAAATATCAAAAATGTTGATCATCTTTAGGGAAACTAGCTAATAATTACACAGGGCACTAGTTCTAGAGCAAAAGAGAAACAAATTAGACCCAAAATGCAATTGCTAAACAACCTGTTGTCGAGCTCGTTGAAGCTCCTGCTCTAGCTGTGTCAGCTTCATTCTACTACTCTCTAACTGTTGAACATATGCCTAGGTCACCACAAAAAGAATAAATAAAAAATACTGGTGTAATTATTGATATAAGATCTATAAGGACTAGAGAGTAAAATTTATAATAAGTGCTACTAATAGTATATGTAGCTGGTGGTGCAACAGAAAAAACCAGAACAATAATGAAAGCGAAGAATTAGACATAATTATGCTGCAAAAGAGCAGAAAATGCACATATATATTCTCAATTTTGCAAGCTAACAGCATGATGAATAAAGATGTGAAGTGGAGGATGCTACATAAAGGCAATTACTGTAAAATGGCTGCAGTGCTATATCACAAGAATAAATATTTGTATAAAATGAATTGAAAAAAAATACAAAAAAATTGGCAATGGGAGGAACATTCATCCTATGTGTACAATCCAAATCAGGCGGATCTTTATCCAGAGTCGAGCATAAACGTAAAAAGATGAAAAAGTTCAAGTGTGTGACCATCTAAGAGCACACATTTATTTTCTTAATTATGTCTTCAGCACACCCCTCACATGCAGGCTTGATTATTTTTCATAAGCCAAGAACGTGAAAATTCTTTTTGATAATGGATGGTAGTGAGCCTCAAACTCAGAACCTTTTAACAACATATACCCAGTGAAATCTCACAAGTGGGGTCAGGAGAGGTTAGAATGTGTGCAGATCTTACCACTACCTTATGGAGGCAGAGAGACTGTTTCCAAAAGACCAAGTTCAAATGCAACAATTCCTTATACAAAGAAGAAAATATAACAAGTCCAATACTATATTGAAGTGTGTGACCATCTCATCTAAAAGCTTAAGTTGTTAGAGAGAGCACAGTTTTACTTTCTTAATAATGTCTACAACAACAAGAAAAGTTGCGTCTTTAAGGTCCGATATATCTAAAAAGTTGAGGTATAAAAATAAGAATGTTAAGATGAATGTTCATCCATACAAGATAGGGGTTAAAATGACCACATCCAACACAGGGTATAAGGAGGAAAAAGCAGGATATAATGAGAAAAGGTCGCCTAATATAGTTTCACATGTTCTACATAGACCAACAAATATCAATCGGTAAGTGTAATAATTGAATGTAGACCTAAAATCATATTAGGGGAAGTTGTCTCAGACCATCTAAAATCTTTCCAAATTAATGAAGACTTAGATAAGAACAGAACTTAATGAAAGCAAAGTGTGACGCCCTATCCCATCATTTACTTGTAAGAATGACTGCCTAGTACTATTGATCAGAAAGACAAGTATATCTATGTGAGAGTGTGATTAAGAATGTGTTTGACCATGAGGGAACGATGAAAGTACATTAAGAGTCACATTTTGATTTTGGTTGAAAATTAATAAGTGGAGGTATATTTGAGGTAAGAAAAGGAAACCCGATCACCAGCACTAGTTCGGTTTGAAAATGAAATGAGGTTGGAAGAATTTGAGATAAGGAAATGAAATCTGAACAGAAGCTGATTGATGCTTGTACTCACGCTATAATACAGACCAATTGTAGTGACAAGTATGGGAGGCAGTCACATTGGGTCAGACCAACATGATGGAGCTTCTACAACATTGAGTGAAAATATAAGGGGACATAAAATGAATTAGGACACTATGCCTAAGCCAAGAAGGTACAAACGAAGTGACTGTCTCACTGGATGAAACAACATCCATATTGTGCACTTGGAAGAATTAAGGGGACCCTGTGATGGGGAATCTTGGACAATCGGTGAAAGTGTGATCCAACGGTATAGCGTGAGTGCAGAAGGGCCATGCCGATTATAAATCTCATTCTCAGATGCGCAAAAATGGATTGTCAGCAACATATTAAATTCCTGCATAGAAAAAGGGGGTAATTTTTGCCGGAACATTGAGGCAGAACTTGCACTGGACTTTGGTTGTAACAGTAAGCTGATTCGCTTCTACATGATGTTTGGCATCTCTCTAGCAAGAATGATTTTATTGATTACCATTTCTAGCAAGAATGATAGGAATCCTCAACAATGACTCCAGTCCGTGAGAAGATTGAACTAAGATGAGGTAAGCTCTATATTTAGGGAAAATTATTAGTTTTGACACCATAGCATCAACGCCCCTATGAAACAAATCATACAAGCAAGGTTTGATAAAAAAATTCATTCCCAACTCATTCAAAGACCCTTGGACTCGATTTTGTACAAGGGGAACTGTCTCCCTTTAACCCAAACACTACGGTGAATGAAGAATGGATCCCATTGCAAACATATGATACACATAATTTTTACTATAGATTACTGGATTATTCATAGATTTCACATTTGGAAATGATAGTAAAGGGCAAGCCTAGTGCACTAAAGCTCCCGCTATGCACAGGGTCTAGGAAAGGGCCCGACCACAAGGATCTATTGTACGCAGCCGTACCTTGTATTTCTACCAGAGGCTGTTTCCAAGGCTTGAACCCGTGACCTTCTAGTCACATTTGGAAATGATAGTACTATCCAGAAAACGAGGTTCTTGAATTCCTCGACGAATAGGTAATTTCTAAATCTAAATTCAGTGAATAGTACTCATTTATACTATGGGTAATTGAGATTTAAGAATTTATTGATTCACTTCAGTTGAAATTGAAAGGAATAATACCAAGGGTAAAGTAAATGCACTGTTCAGATACTCCTACCTATATACCGGACAGATAGTTACACAAAATTCAATGCAGCTCACATAGTCCATGCATCCAGCACCAGATACCAGTTGCTCATCAGGTTACCCAGAGCAACAGATTTCAGAGGTTCTGTTTATTCAATAAATTGTACCTTTAGAGGCGTATTTCTCTTGAAGATATCCTTGGTGCTGTTCCCATACTAAAGCACAAAGTAACTTCCACCAAAATTTTGTGGTTCCCTTACTCCAGTATTGATCCAAAGCGACCAAAAGCACTTAAAAGTTAATCATTTTGTACCATGACAAGAGCCATAAGTATTTTCTCAAATAGTTCGGTGCTTTTAGAAATGTGAATAAAATATTCTTCTATCATTAAATAGAAACAGAACAAGACTTTGGATTATTGACCTATTTGCAAATCAAATCTTAAGCACAAAAGGAAAAATATACAAAGTAAAGAGCAGTGCAACCGTAAGAGGATCTACCTTTTTCCTTAGACGACTCTTTCGTGCGGCTTCACGATTTTGGGAAAGCCTACGAAGCGTCTGCAAAAGAAGAGTTCAACTCAGTTAGAAATTATTTTTTTTCAATCACTATCCCAATTGACTTCTGAATTTGCACCAAGGAATAACCTTTGGATCTCTGGTTTTGTCACTCGCATCGGAAGTGGCACCCAATGTTAGAGTGTTTAGAAACTGCACCAAGAATGATGAAGAACACTTCCATTAAAATTTGATATACATATTAGCTTGAAAGTACAGCAAGATGCTAAAAGTTCACGAGTCATTAACTAGATTGAAATAAAATGTGTTATTTCCAACATATAATTGCTCTTTTATTATTGTTCCTCTTTCTTCCAGAAACACTTGGATAAAAATGCGCAAGTTTAGGGAGACGACTTAGAATAGAGCAAAATGGATTTATATAGGTGATAACACTAGTCAGGGTTAAAGCTTAGTCATGTTAGAAAAGCTAATATTAGGTCATGTTCCCCCCTTCCATTGCACTTACAAGCTGCTACACCACAAAATAAATTAAGTACTACCCTAGGAAATCAATGGAAGACCAATAAGCATATAACTTCATTTTTTTAATCAATACGGCAAGGTACTGGCAATGTCTGGCCTGGAACTATCTTATACAAGTTGAATCATTCAGATTTGTAGAAGCAGATAGAGATAACAGAATTTACAGGGATAGAATCTCAATTAGATAAACTAAGAAAAAAAAATTAAAGGAAGTTTGATGTTATTGCCAGTTTTATTACAATTATAATTTTGTTCAATTTGTCAAGAATAAAAGCATAGCATTGCCAAATTTCTTTGAAAAATGAAGAACCTTGGCTTGCCAAATGGGCTCGAAACTACTTTGAATGAAGACAACTAGAAATCATCAACCAAAATATCTTGCAGATAAATACTTATTTAAATCTAGAAAGGCTATAGCTGAAATTTGAAAGCATTAAATAAGATAAGAAAGTAATAACTGATTTACCCTCAAGTTTCTATCATCTGTATCAACATCTGTTGACGTATCAGTCATAGCACTGACGTCTGCCATCGTGCAGTACCACCAACTTTGTGGACAACCACTTCAGATTGGGAACTCGTTTGTAGACTCTTTCTGTAAAAGTACCGAATTAACAGGATGTCTATATAAGTATAGAATTGATGGAATTAAGCTGACAACTGCACAAAGATACCAGGCAACTGTATCAAAATGCAAAAGAAACTTCACCTAGTGAGCTTTGCAAAGTATACCAGACATGAGTCCAGATAAAAGCAAATCAAAGATGAATACTGAAATGCAGCACTTCATTAACGCTACATTTTCTTCACTATGACGGAAACTCATGTGCCAAACATTTAGCTATAGCAAAGAGAAAGCACATCTATCTCATTTTAGTACTAGGCTTCAGCCCCACTAACATTGGCCATCAGATATCATGCATCACAAATTAACCTAGAAGAAGATTTAATTATCCTTACAAGAAGCTCAAGGAAACACCCATTTTGAGAAACATGTGAGAGAACCAACTGCTTAGGATTATTGCAAGCTGAGCAAGGAGACAAATGTAGCGTAGATTCGGCATTGTTGAGAATATTTTGGCATATAGTGCTCTACTCTCTGATTGGGTGGTGCTTCTAATCAGATGATTTCCTATTGTTTTGAGTCTCTAATGTGAAATTACTAATGTTACATGCAGATGCTGAAATTCCTCATAATCATCATTTTCTCATTAGTATTTCTTTTGTCTTTTCTAAAATGTAGATTATAGAATCAATGCAGTACCAGTTATATCGAACTTTTAGATAATCTAGATTTGTCTCGTCAATGTGGAGAAAAATTTGGTCTAATCTTGAGCTTGCTGGCAATAGCCATGGAGGTACTAGAGAAGAAAACAGCTTATGGAGGGAGTTCAGTCACAAAAGTATTGAACATTTAGACATTGGTGTATTCCGACAGCAAACACCCGCTATGGAGTAACCATATGGAAATCCATCAGAGCTCTTTGGCATTTTTTTGGAGGAAACACTGAACTATCTCTGGGGAATAGTAGAAAAATTGCTAACTGGAATTATAAATGGGTAGGTCAGGAACTTGTGAAGGACAGTTTTCCAGAATTTCGTAGACCAACTGTGAGTATTGGTGCCTCCATCAGTGAAGTCAGGAATCTAAATGGATGGAATTTTAACTTCAGAAGAGAGCTAAATGATTGGAAGATGGAAAGATCGACTTCCTTTTTGCAGATTTCAGAAGGGATGAGAGAACTCAATGATAATGAAGATGCTTTGTATGGAAGGACAAAGGAAGGTGGTGTTCACAATCAAGGGTGCCTATGCTTTCTTTCGTAATGAGGGCCATCACTCCCGTTGGCCTTGGAAGCAGATCTCGAAGGCAAAAGCACCCTCTAAAGTGAACTGTTTCTCACAGTTGGTGGCTAGAAAAGCCTGTTTAACTCATGAAAAAACTTCAGAGGAGTATGCAGCTGGTATTCATATGTTGTCTTTGCAGTTCAATAGCAGAAGATAAACAGACACCTTTTTTCAGAGTGTATATACTGCCCAGCTGTGGCAGCTTTCCCCAGACCCCACTTGTGGTATTACATTGGGTATGTAGTTGTTGTTGCACATACAATAGAACAATTATGCCTCAATCCAAAATTAGTTGGGGTTGGTAATATGGATCCTCTACGTCGATTCTGCTACAGTTTAGACCCATTTCATTCCAATGCTCAATATGTTGTTTCAAGACATACCATAATTTCGTTTACAGCAACAACACAAACCCAACATAATCCACAAGTGAGGTTTCCGGAAGGTAGTGTGTACACAGACCTTACCCCTACCTTAAATTAAGGTAGAGAGGCTTTTATCAATAGACCCTTGGCTCAAAACAGATGAAAAGGACAACAACATCAACGAGCAGGAAGAACAATAAGAAAATACAATAATCAAGGCTACAGAATCAACCAATAGACACACATAACCCAAACTGATCTTCAGAGATATATGATCAAGGATCATTTGCATTTCATAGATAATAAAACCCCACCAAAATTTCTCCCTCATCTCATAAATTTTTCTCATCAAATCCTCAAAAAGAACAAATCTTTTCACCTTCTGCCCCAAAACAGAGACACCCTCCTCTACAAATAGTACACGATAAGCAGCCAAGAACATGATAACTGAAAAGAAAGAGAAGCAAATGACTTACAGTTCAAGAATGAGAAGGGTCTGATGGAAAAAAAACTGAGACTTCAACAAAAAACCAAAATCAGAGCAAAAGATTCAACTGAGGTTCAGCAAAAGAAAAAGTCTTTCTTCACTCTTCAGAGTACCATTTTTTCTTTTGAGCGTTGGGGGTTGGGCGTTGGGGGTTGTAATGTATATAGCTTTGTTTCAACGTCATTTATTTATTTATTTATTTAAAAAGATGTTACTACTATTTTTATATTTAATAACTCTTAATTTCAACATATAAATATATGTTAATTGTTTAAATATCGTAAGATTCGGAGATTTTTTTCATACATTACATATATATTTAGTTTAAGATCGTAAAATTCAATAATGTATTCCTTTGTTAATATTGCACTTTGCAAAACTAAGATACATAAAATCAAATAAAGAAAATACTTTTTAGAAAAAAAAAACTGAACCATCCTACTTATTTCTTCACTTTAGTCTATTTGAGAATTACTCCTAAAATTTCATTTTATGTATTTTTATATTAGCTAAATATGCTTTTAAATTGTACAAAGCTAAGCAAATATGTCGATCGTTAATACTTTATCACAAATATGTGTTCATCGTCCAATATTTGGTCCAAATTTATGTTATTTGAGGGCACACTAATTAGATAATTAAGAGATAATACTTGAAAGTAATTGATCCAAATATATTGCTAAAATAGGTCAAAAATTTTACACTTTACCAAATTTAACCACTAACGTATTGATATCTCTTTCTTCTCTCTTTCATACACACCCAAAATATACATTCTCTCTTCTAGATTTCATTTTATGTCCATTTTTTAAATTCTCACATGTGATTTTATGATAAGATTAGTTAACTGAAGGTGGTTTCTTCGATAAAGTACTATTGACATGTTATTGAAGCTATAAACATTTATTGTTGAAGCTCGAAACTTTAAATTTTGAAGATTGAATTGGCGCAAATAACTTCCATTTTGAGTGTGTATTATTGTAAAAGATCAATCATATATTGAAAAGCCTAAATATGAAATTTTGCGTGATTTGGTGTAATCTTTGTGGTGTTTTGGGATGAATGTAATGCTTAGATTCAAGAAAGAAGACGAAGTCTGTTTTTTATATAGTAATGTATGATATTGTACATTATTGTATATGGGTATGCAGATACCTCTTATAATTTCATATAATACTTTATATTGAGTGTGTGATAGTGT
The DNA here is from genome assembly GCA_038996855.1 of Solanum aculeatissimum. Lineage (NCBI taxonomy): Eukaryota > Viridiplantae > Streptophyta > Magnoliopsida > Solanales > Solanaceae > Solanum > Solanum aculeatissimum. The sequence continues at coordinate 4,614 of JBCEWC010012884.1, read as the reverse complement.
ATATCAAGTTTTAAAATATTTTCGTAAAAAATAAAATATAATTTTTTGTATATTATTGTGTATTGAATGTATAATATTGTATATCATATTGTACTTTGGGCTAAAATTTTGTAATGTGAGTTGTGGACTATAATTTTTGCCATATTAATTTGGTAATTGTATAATCCTGGAATTATTTTTTATGATTAATAAGCGTAAAAGGTCCAAATATGTCCTTAAAGTATGGGAGACAAAATCATTTGGCAATTGATGAATTTGTCTATGCATATTTTGATACCAAGTACATGTATCTTTACACGAATATACTGATGAATGTATTCTCATATATTTTAATATCATGTGCATGTATTTATGCATTAATACATTAAATACTTCGTCTGAGTACACTGACGAAATTGATATTGGATATACAAATCATGAAATTATGAAATTTGAATACATTGTGAAATACATATACAAAAAAGTAGGACTAAAGAGGCAAATGAAAAAGGAGAGAAGCTAAATATATTTGCTAGATACATTATTTTTAAAGATAAGTCAAACAATATATATATATATATATATTGTAACTACAAATAACACCTATACTAGTGTACTTTATGAAAACTTGTCTTGATTTTATTCATTTAATTTGATAAGTATGTTCATTTGGTTTGATAGTAATGCTCACCCATTGAATAAGGATAATATATTATTCATTAAAATAAGGATAAATATGTTTACTAAACCCAATCTGTTGAATAAATATGAGTTGAATAGCACAGAATCAGTAAATCACCTGCTCCTTTGTTGTGCAGTGGACAAAGCCCTTTGGAATATGTTCTGCTGCATTTTTCGCTTACAATGGGTCATGCCACAAAATGTGAAAGAAGCCTATGCGAGCTGGAATACATGGAGAGTAGATAAGTCCATCAAGAAAGTTTGGGTGAAGACGCCTGGAGTAATATTTTGGTGTTTATGGACGGAAAGGAACCTTAGATGTTTTAATGGGATCTCAACTCCAATCCACTCTCTTAAAGCTAGATGTTTATTTATGTTGTTCAGTTGGGCTAATTTAACCCCTGTATTTAGTACTGAACAATTTCTTGACTTTGCTAGCTCTCTAGTACTAGTTTGAAGATTGTAAAAGAGCTAACAATTTTTGCTTATGCTCTTTGGGAACCCCGTTTTATTTTCTATAATTTTTCATCTGCTTGATGCCTTTTTATGAAATACCTTACTTCATCCAAAAAAAAAAGGATACCATTCTCAAAAAATCAATTTCGAGAAGAGTAGAGTTTGTTAAATTTCCTTCATAATTTCTAATGTGTCAACTACCTATGCAAGTTCAGATTGCTCCAAAGTAGTATAAATATGATGACTTTTTATGCCCAATTTATAAGAGGTTCTCAAAGGCGCTACACGCTACACAGTTGGGCCAATGAAAAAAGGGAAGAGAAGACACAGCATATGGGAGGTTGGCCCACTTGCTTTAACATGGGTCTCATGGAAGGAGAGGAATAGGAAAACTTCAAATGGATTTGAAAATGGCTTTGTGTACATTTGAGAAATAGTTTCTAGTTTCTTTTTGGAGCACCATGAAGTTCCTGGTTGTATAGACTATAGACAACGTATTTTATGGAGAACCATACTTTGAAAACGGAATTTTATCACATTACTAGATTTACATAGCCAAATCAAAAAAGATAAGAACGCTCTTCATGTAATACAAACACAAGCAACAGCAGTACCAATTTAGGAAGGACAAATTGAAAAGCTAGAGAATTATGGATACCTCAACACAAATATTCACACATTTTTTGAAGAACATCTGCCCATCTAACATAAGGTTTCCACATACAACACAACAATTTTGTCTCAATCCAAAGTTAGTTGGAGCTGGTTAAATGAATCCTCTATGTCAATTCCTCTACGGTTAGACTCATTTCATTTCTATCAAGGGTGGAGCTAGAAGCTCCAGGTTAATGAGAGGAATTGCTCGGATAGTAAATGTCCCACACCTCCAACCTTAAGGTTGTGGATTCGGAAAAGGGTGGGAGCTCCTTCAGAGGTGTAAAAAAGAAAAAAACTTTACTCAAACAGTATATTTATGTTACAAAATTCATTAAAGTTATATAAATATTACATTTAGAAATCAGCTATTAACACTTGAAGTCGTCATTTTATAATCCATAACCCATGAAGTTGAAATCCTAGCTACGCCTCACCTCTGATCCAATGCGCAATAATGTATTTCAAGATAAATCGGGGTTTCCTTTATTTAAGAAAAGAATGTTATTCTCTAAAGTTTCAGACTGAAAAAAAGTTTGTTCATCTATTACCTAATTCTAGAGACACTTAACTCCAGCTGAACTTCTGAGCTATATGATCAAGAATCATTTGCATCTCATATATATACTAAAACCGAAGGAATTTTTCTTCCTCATCTCCCCAAAACAATTGATATAATTTGCTCATCAAATCCTCAAAAAGAACAAATCTTTTCACCTTTTGCCCCAAACACAGCCACCCCCCTCTACAAATAGTACACAAAAAGCAGCCAAGCACATAACTGAAAAGAAAGAGGGGTAAGTGGCTTCCAATTAAAGAAAGAGAAAGGACTGTCGGAAAAAAACTGATATTTCAACGGATAACCCAAATCAGAGAAAAAAGAATCAATCATATTCCTTTTTTAACTACAATTTTCTTGTGAGCCGAATATCTATGGACACGGTCTCTCAACCCCACAAAGACAGGGTAACGACTGTGTACATTCTACCCTCCCCAGACCCCACTTATGGTAATACATTGGGTATGTTATTGTAGTTGCACATACAATAGAACAATTATGCCTCAATCCAAAGTTAGTTGGGGTTGGTAATACGGATCCTCCACGCCGATTCTGCTACAGTTTAGACCCATTTCATTCCAATGCCCGATATTTTGTTTCAAGACATACCACAATTTCCTTCAGGAACGACAACTCACCCAACGCAATCCATAAGTGAGGTTTCGGTAGGGTAGTGTGTACACAAACCTTACCCCTACCTTAATTTAAGGTAGAGAGGCTTTTATCAACATACCCTTGGCTCAAAACAGATGAAAAGGACAAAAACAGCAACAAGCAGGAAGAACAATAAGAAAATACAATAATCAAGCCTAAAGAATCAACCAATAGACACACATAACCCAAACTGATCTTCAGAGCTATATGATCAAGAATCGTTTGCATTTCATAGATAATAAAACCCCACCAAATTTTCTCCCTCATATCATAAATTTTTCCAATCAAATCCTCAAAAAGAACAAATCTTTTCACCTTCTGACCCAAAACAGAGACACCCTCCTCTACAAATAGTACACAAAAAGCAGTCAAATACAAGATAACTGAAGAGAAAGAGAAGCAGGTGACTTACAGTTCAAGAATGAGAAGGGTCTGATGGAAAAAAACTGAGTCTTCAACAGAAAACCAAAATCAGAGCAAAAGGATTCCACTGAGGCTCAGCGGAAGAAAAACACAGAAGTTTTTTGTGTCTTTCTTCACTCTTCAGAGTACCATTCTTTCTTTTTTGTGTGTGGGGGGTTGGGGTTTGGGGGGAGGGGGGGATTTATGTTATTTATTTATTTTTAAAAAAAATATTAGTATTTTTATATTTAATAACTCTTAATTTTTTTTTTTAACAGTTTAAATATCATAAGATTTGGAGAATTTTTTTTCAATATATTACATATATATTTAATTTAAGATCGTAAAATTTAATAATGTATTTCTTTTTTATCATTGTGCCTTGCAAAACTAAGATACATAAAATAAAATAAAGTAAATATTTTTTAGCAAAAAAAAAAAAAAAGTTGAACTATACAATTTATATCTTCACTTTAGTTTATTTGAGAATTACTCCTAAAATTTCATTTTATGTATTTTTATATTAGTTAAGTATGTTTTAAAATTATACGAAGTTGAGTGAATATGTCGATCGTTACTATTTTATCACAAGTATGTATTTATCGTCCAATAGCTGATCCAAATTTGTCTTATTTGAGGGCAGACTAAATAGATAATTAAGAGATAATATTTGAATGTAATTGATCCAAATACATTGCTAAAATGGGTCAAAATTTTTAAACTTTACCAAATTTAGCCACTAATGTATTGATATCTCTCTTTCGTACGCACCCAAAACATACATTCTTTTTTCTAAATTTCATTTTATGACCATTTTTTCAAATTTTCACATGTGATTTTATTATCAGATTAGCTAACTGAAAGTGATTTTTTCGATAAAGTACTATTGACATTTTATTGAAGTTATAAGCATTTATTGTTCAAGTTTGAAACTTCAATTTTTGAAGAGTAAATTGTCGCAAATAAGCTCCATTTCGAGTGGATACTATTATAAAAGATCAATTACATATAGAAAAGCCTAAATATGAAATTTTGCGTGATTTGATGTAATCTTTGTGATATTTTTGGATGAATTTAATGCTTAGTCTGTTTTTTATATAGTAATGTATGATATTGTATATAGGTATATAGATACCTTTTATAATTTCGTATATGTTATAAAACTGATTCTGAAATTAACTAGAATAAATTTAAGGCGGAACAACAATTGAAGAAGAGAAAGGGAAGGA
>JBCEWC010012883.1:0-15510 GCA_038996855.1 Solanum aculeatissimum | reverse complement strand
AAGTCCCACATACCTTAGTTCAAGCAACTAGTCCACAAGATCAAACCTAATCAAGTCTTCTTCCTCAAATTCTACAAGCTATCTTCAATGGAGGTCAAGAGAGTCTTAGGATCTTAAGAGAGTGTATAGGAGAGTTCTAATCAATGAATGAGTGTTTAGGGAATGTTTTAGGGGTTTAGGATAACTTAGAGGACCTAAAAGGGGCTTAGAAAAATATTAAATCACGAAAATACCATCAATAAGATGGAACTTTTAACTGGACACAGTATCCAAACAGCAGCTACAGTGCCGTTTACAGGCACATGAGCCGTTCAACCAACCTTCCAACCTCCCTTAGCCAAATGCTTCACGCGAACTCTCGGAGGACTTTCTGTTACACTTCACGAACCAATAAACGGTCTGTTCCACTTGTGACTGGCAGTGTAAGCCACCTCACTTCACGAGGCAGTGCACGAGCTGTCTAGCTCCAAACGAACCGTCCAAGGTATCATTGACTTGGAATTGGTTTAGGGGTGGTTCCAAGACACCCCAAGTTCACTGTGACATCCCACGGCACCCTATACGTACCGTGAAATGTTTCACGGTTTGTGTCCCTGTCCTTGGTCACTTTTTTGAGCCTATCTCCAATGGCTTCTGAATTTCAGACAGTCTAACCTTTTGTGGCATATATCCCTCACCTGAACTCCAATTTGAGTGAAACTACTTGTGTTGAAAATCTAACTTAAAGAGCTTCAATTTAATATGTGGTAACTTACATGGTTCATACCACATCAAAAGTTATGACTGTTTGAAGTATGTTGTCGAAACTATCCCTCTCGGACACTTACTAGCCCAATTTGCATTTGGCCACTTAAACTCAACCCGTAGGAACCAAAACTCAACCATGGTTTTTAGTACATCATAGAATGCCAACCATAAGTATATTTCAAAAAATTTTGGGTTGTTACAGTACTAGTGGTAAATGAAAATGAATACATTATTGTCAAGTGCAAATATTAATTACATAAAGAGTTATCAGTTATATCATATGATCATATAATAAGATTCAATATAGCATCCACATTTGATAAATAAACTAATTTGTTACTATGAACACTTGGATTAAACATTCATAAGTAAAATTTTAGTGGTGGATCTTTGGTACAACTAATACGTAGGTGGTGAAATGTATCTCAAGTATTTTAAATGAGGATTGTTGATTTCATAAGAAGGTCCAAAGGAGTATATAAATATTGAAATGATAAGTTTATGGATAAATAATGTCCCAACAAGTAACTTGGGGTAAGACAATGGAGGATTTTAATAGGAGAGTGTGTATGAAAATCGGGTTAGTCCTTTAAATTTTGTCAGTTTAATTGGGTTTAAAGTATCATATTAATGATAGGGTTGAGTTCAAGATGATGGAAATATCTACTGATCATAATGATAATAAGAATTCGTGATAGATTATCATAAGGATGCAATCATATGATAAGAATTTTTTATTAAATCAATTTTGTATGGTAATAATGACTCGTGGATCTTTAAAGTTATAAGTTACTACTATTTGATGAATAAAGTGATCGTATGAAAAGATATAGAATGTGTTGAGACACTGCTCGAATAGAATAAAAAAGAGTTAGAGGAAATATGAATAAAATTAGTGAGATGTAGGTTAGCCTTTAGAAAGATACAAGAGCAAAGACATTCACTCTGATGGTAAATATCAAAGGTGTATCTTCCGAAGAAGTGGAGAATTTTATTCAGAGACACGTGGTTCAATCTATTCTGCTTTGATTATGGTAATAATGTTACATATCATTGATCTAAATTAGAAAACTATTCAGTAATATTTGAAAAAGAAAAATATATATATGTGTGTGGCTTTAATATGGTGAAAAGCTCCTTTTGTGATTTTGAATATGGTAATTAGTACATTGAATTTTTTTTTATAAAGTCTATGGTAAGACCCATAAAGAGGTAGTTAATAATAAGTTAAGATACATGAGGTGCTCGCTCATCCCAGATATGTCTTTGAGTGGCTCACATAAGAGGTCGTGACAAGCTCTTGTGAAAGACCACATTGTTGTAATTGGAGTGTGGTTACAAGAAACCTAGCCTACCCACAGAATTAATTTGATGTTAAGTGTCATGGATCGATTGGGTTTTGATTGATTCCCAAATCCCCTATCCTTTCTCCTTTGCTTGATCAATCATTACCCCACTTTCCCTTAGAATTAGTTGTTTGATTAGATTCCCCCCAATTAGTTAGAACTTTCTTGGTACTCGCTTGTGGGATTGAAACTAATAGCTTGTAGTCCTTATTCGATTCATTGCTGACATATTATTCCCTATGGGATTTGATCCCGACCTCAAAGTTGGGTAAATATGCTGACGATGATCGTCCCTACTTTCATTAGTCATGTAGGCCTATACGTCATCAGTAGTCTCCCATTTTCCCAAAACTATGTGCCACCATAGGTTTAGGTTATCAATTCCCTATATGGTCTTGTACCTACTGAAAAGGCTATGCCATAAGGTAGAGGATATTTATGAAACCTACAAAAAATTCCATGCCATAAGGTTAGGATGTTTTGTGACACTATCTGAAAAGGCTATAGGTAGTAGCAAGCTTGGTCTTACAAGTCAGTTGTGGTCCTTCCCCACCTATATATGATATGTTATATGACTTGATGATTCTTCATGTATGTTTTGACTAAGCATTGATCATTCATGTCATATAGAGCCTATATCTGTTGATTATCACTATGCATATTGTTTAATTATGTCTTATGTTCCTTTTTGCAATGCACCCCCCACATCATTAGTACATTCCAAGTACTAACACATACTTTTGCCTACATGGTCTAATCATGTAGGGTCTGAAGCTCCTATTCATCCACCTGCTCCACGTGGCTAGGCAGATTGATTGAAGATTGCTATTGGTGAGTCCTCTATTCTAGACACAACATCCACATATTTTAACACTTTTGTTAAGACTTTTCTATTTATGGATTTTTGTGTTTTGGGGGTTACTCCGGGAGATGTCTTGGCCCTTGTTCCACTCATTCTTGAGGTGTTGTTGGATATGTATATGTATGTTATAAGCTTGACTCTTATTATGTTTATGTAATTATGAAAGACTTCCCTTAGTTCTTATCCCCTTCTATGTATTGTTGCTTTCTATTGATGCAATATGGAAGTCCTAAGCCCCTATTGCCCCCATAGAGTGAGTCATACTTACCCGCCCTTTAGTCTTTTTTTGCTATGTGCTCATGCTAATCCTCTTACCTATAACATTCCCATAGCTTGAGTCCAAAGTCCCGCCTCCTCTAGAATTATGTGCTTGTTGTTTAAATTATGTTTCCGCAACTGAGGATGTGTTATGTATGCTTAAGAGGCTTGTTTGGGGTCCTTTCGGGTTCCCCATCCGTCGTGTTACACCTAGGACCTAGGCTTGGGTTGTGACAGAAGGCAGTTATAAACTCTGCATGGGTGAAACCTCTGTCTTTTTGCATAGTGGGTTGAAAAAGGTGCTCTCCATTGAGGCATTATCTAGAAACTGAAGAGTGGGCATCGTTAGTTAGGTGAATATCCTTAGATACATCTAATGGCACGACATGAATCATAAAGAAGTGAGTTATTTCCTTAATGCCTCATAGAATTTTGTTCATAGTTGTGGCACGCTTCACAACCAAGAACAAGACTCTACTCAACATGGTGTATTTGATTTCCTAGGACCATTTACATACCTAGTTCTCTGATACAAAGCTTGTCACAACCCAAACCTATGGCCGAGGAGCGACATGGCGAATAAGAACCCACTAGGTAGACCAAACAAGTCTCATAGCATACTTAAATATATCTTTGGTTGTAGAATATAATACAAGTCTCACTTACTCAAACTAAGGTGATTCTGGACTTCAGATGCATGCTATAGGTAAAACGGATAAGAGACTTCCCATCATTCATTCTCATCAAGCAATAATAAAGGAAGGTTACATAGGACACACTCTATAGGGAGTGGGGATTTAGGGAATTCACCATCTCATAATCAAGATCATAAACATCAATATACATGGGATAGGGACTAAGGGATAAGTCTCCATAGAGTGTAAGCATCACATAAACATACATAGTATGAGTATCCAACAACACTTCTAATCATGAGTAGGAAGAGGTCCAAAACATGTCTCAGGCTAACCCTCAAAATAAGAAGTAAAGTAACAATGTCTCAACATAAAAATCTAGAAAGAAAATAGGTATCATCCTCGAACTAGAGGACTCACCACAACAAAATATCTTCATGAACTGAACTAGCCACGAAGAGGTGGATGAGAAAGTGCTCTAGTCCCTACACTGTTAGATCATGTAGGCAAAAGTTATGTGTTAGTAATTTGAATATACTAGTATGTGAGATGCAATGCAACAAGAAATCATAAGCCATGATATACAAGATGCTTAAACATATACAAGAACAATAAGCTCGATATGACATGAATGATCAATGCCTTAGTCAAATCATGCATGGATGGTAAAACATAAATTAGTGGTAAGGCATACATATATGGGATGAGACTGTTATCAACAGATAAGACCATGTGAGCTTTTAGATGGAATCCAACATAACCCCTTATGTTGGCATATGGAGACTACTTGCCGGGTGGAACTCCGTCAACTTAAGCATGCATCTTTAATCATCATAATTCCCTATGTAGATCCACTAGCCTAGCCTACAAGGGATCCTACGGTGGCACATAGTTAATAAGATATGAAGTTGCTACTATGATTCCCTTACCAAATCCCACCACCATGCCCCATTCGGTTCTAAGTCACTCCCACATAATACATTTGGAAACATATGCATAATTGTATTCTTTCATAAGCTTCTAAACATAGCATCATCATGTTAGGAGTAGCTCACTAAACAAATGATCCACAGAGTGAGGATTGTCCATATCACAGGAGGATCCATTCTTTTTGTGAGAATTGTCCTTTGACCAACTTAACATTCATAAGAGGGATTCATAAATACTTCATAATTTTCATAAACTTTCATAACATGTAATTGAACCCTCATCATTTACAAATCATACTTCATTAGGGAACTTAACATGTAAATTGGGTGGGTCTAATAAATGTAAGATTCAAATTATAAAACTCAAGAGATCTGTGCATAAATGTAGTAAGTCTCATTAACTGAAATCATTCTGAAGACAACCCACCACAATCATTCATCTCATCTTTCAAAACATAAATGTGGGAACATAAAATTCATCTTATAAAATCATCAACTTCATAGTCTCTCATGGTATCATAACATTCATAACTTTGAACATCGTAAAATTGCTCATAATAATAAACCCTTGAAAGTAATTCATGCAATTGCATTCAATAGGTGAAGATTCCCAACATAAATCATGCATAATAGGAGTAATAAATTGTACCCATAAGAAATAAATCTTGAATTTCAAAGAATTGAGTGAAAATAGTTTTGGGGCTCCATGAGTGAAAGAACCCATGGATGAAGAACCTACATAGCTTAAGGTATTCAAATTGATGAAGAAGACTTTAAGAAGCTTGGGGAATCACCTTGAGACTTAACCTTCAATGGAAGAACTTAAAACCGTAGGAATTTGGAGGAACTTGAATTAAGGATTTATGGGAGGTTTTGGGAGAGTTTATGAGAGAAATAGGACTAAAAATGATTCAATTTTTGAGGATTCATGCATATAAAAGTGTTGAGATGTGTCCCAATTATCCTCACTTAATTCTGGAAATTTTTAAAAAAATATTGTACATAGACGAAATGAGTCTGTGATGCAGACTTGCTCCAGGACAATTCATTTTTTTTTTTGCAAAGTTCTATTTTTCCCATTTTTGGCCCTGTGATGAGGTTAGATCACTTTTGTACTATAACAACCTTCTCTGCGATATGGAGAGGTTGCGTACTCTGCTGGAAAATGCAAAATCATGCGAAATATTATTTTTTGACATGGTCGACTACACAATTTTGACTATTGTAAAGGAATACAAACTTTGATTTACCAAAAAACATGCAAAAATTGTGTTATTCAAGGAAACTAGTATAAGGGTATTTCGCATCACTTTTGGAGGAGTTACAATATCTCCCCCTTGGGTAGGTTCATCCCTGAATGTAATGGAAACACACTTGGGAGGAGTAACAAGAGAATATCAGCCCCAATATAAATGTATCAATGCAACTTAAATATCATTTTCATGAAATATTAAATTTATACATCAAATACCATCAAAACATGTTACCATGAGTATGTATGCATGTAACATGATAAAAAAAAGGACTGAAATACATGACTTGACACCATAAACATGATTATCTTATTACCTTAGGATTGAGTGGAGTGGAAAAGATAAGGATATTATTTCATCAGGTCCGCTTCTGCTTCCCAAGTTGTACTTTTAACTTGTTGGTTCCTCCAAAGGAGCTTAACAGATGCTATATCTTTATTCCTCAATATCTTCACTTGTCTATCCAATATATCAATCGAAACTTCGTTATATGTCAAATTTTATTTGACACTCACATCCTCCAATGGAACAATGGATTTTTGATCCCCCATGAATTTCCTCTATATCAATACATGGAAAGTTGGTTAATTGTATTAATTTCAAATGGAAATTCTAATTCATAAGCCACTTTGCCAACCCTTCTCATAATTTTGTAAGGCCATACATACTTAGGGCTCAACTTTCCCATCTTGTAAAATCGTACCACACTCTTTATGGGTGAAACATTCAAGTAGACCCAATCACCAACACTAAATTGAAGTTCCCTTCTCCTCACATCAGAGTAGGACTTTTGTCTACTTCTAGCCATCTTTAGTCTCTATATTATGAGCCTAATTGTTTCCATGGCATCCATAACCAAATCCGATCCAATTAAGTTCATTTCTTCAACTTCAAACCATCCAATCGGTGACCTACATTGTCTACCATATAGAGCCTCAAATGGTGCCATCTCAATACTTGAGTGAGAATTATTATTATAGACGAACTCGATGAGAGGTAGATGATCATCCTAACTTTCTTTAAATTCCAAGACACAAGCCCTCAACATGTTCTATAATGTTTGAATTGTTCATTTGACTTGCCCACCAATTTTAGGATGGATATAACGACCCCAGTTTAGGAGCCTTAGAGTGCATAAAATTGACTTGAATAATGACCTAAAGTCAAGTTCATGAAGGTGACTTATGACCCATAGGAGAAGTTATGACCTATAGGTTGGCTCTTAGAACAAGAAAATCAGGAATGGAAAAAGTTTCCAAGTATGGGGTAACCTATAGACCCAATAAAGGCTCATAAAAGGAGCCACAGTTCGTAGATAGGGTCATAGATGGAACTATTAGACATGAAGAAAATTTGGAGTTTCTGGTAAGTGATCTAGGAGTTACCACTGTGTCCCATAGGACAATGTATGGTCCGTAGAATCCCTCCATGTATAGGGTCCAAACAATTAGAAAAAATGGCTAAGTGTGAAAGGACTCTACGAGTCCAACCATGACTCATAATTCGGTGTACGACCCATAGGATGGTTTCATGGTTTTATGTTTCACAAACCAAATTTAGGAATTTTGGAAAAGTTAACTACACGAGCAGGTCCTACAACTCGTGGTTCATTCTACGACCCATAAACGTGCATTTGTAGGATCAAATAAAGCAGTTTAATGAGGGGCAGTTTCTTCAATTCTGACATTGCTATTCCTAAAATAAGTTAATTTGGTATCCAAAGGGGTCTTAAGTAACATTCTAAATCCTAAGAAACTCCTATTCTCTTCATTACTCTAATTCCTAAATTTCTCTAAGGCAATACTCTCTAAAGAATAGGATAAGGCAAGGCTAGGGTCCATAGTTCTTCACAAAGGTTTCAAGTTTGTTCTTCCCAAGTCCTCTATGGTATGTAAGTTTAATTTGTGGGTATCCTTTCACCCATAAATTCTCTATTAATGTATTTTACCTTTTTTGTCAGGCCCCACATGTTGGAAGGTGTAAAAGTGCCAAAGAAATGGAATTTGGAAATTTTTAAAAGTGTAAGTGGGATCACGAAGGGGACTATAGTCCGTAGGTGCTTCCACGAGCCGTAACGTATGCTCGTGGAATGATGGACAAACATAGTGAAAGTATTAGTTTCTGAAATTGGGATTACGAGATACCAGATGACCCGTACTTTGATTGACGAGTCAAAAGTGGTGTCATGTATTAAGAATCAAAGGGAATTACTGAGGGTACAAATAGTTACAATATGAGACCCCTTCTTTAAGACCCATGGAATGGACCATGAACCGTAATCGGGGTCTCATGGTCTTGTTTGGTAAAAAATTTTAAGGGGAAAATTTGACTTTTCCTAGTATATATGCCTATGCAACATCGTATAGGCCTCAAATAAGCCCTTTTTCTAGCCTTAAACAACTTAATTCCAACTCGTTCTCAAATAACCTGAGTCCAAAACCCCTCCCAAACACTCCTAAGTTCTTCAAGGCCTTCAAGAGAATAGAGCAAGCTAGGGTTTCAGGTTTCTCTTCGTTCTTCCTCAAGATTTTCATCTCCATTCACATCAAGATATGAGGGTTTCTATTTTTGGAGACCTATCCTCCATAAATTTCAACCATTCTATTTTCCTCATCTATTTACAAGTCATGGAAACTTATGGAAATTTATGAACTATTTTATATGATGATATTATGAAGTATTTTATGATGTTTTATCCTTGTATACTATTATGCAATGCAAAACCATGTGAAATCTATGATTTAAATGAGGGTTTGATGATAACCTAGCTAAATCTTATTATGCTTTTGGTTGGTTTTACTCTATTTACTCCTTTCATGTGATTTAGTCTTGAATTGAATGGTATTACAATTATTTACATGTACACCATGATTTGACAAGTTATGAGTCATGTTTCATATGTAATGAATGCCTTATGGAAGGATATGTATGTCATATATGTTGAGACTAATAAGAGGGCCAACGGGTATGTTATGAGCTCGTGAGCATGATATAAATGTTAAGAATGAAGTAAACCCCTATATTTGATATTTTAAGAAATATTTTAAGGAGCTACTTTGAGAATTAAATAATGATGTTTTAAGACATTGATTAACATGACTATGACAATGTTTCAAGTATTCTGTGGGATTGTGACCTAGTACCGAGAGGACCTTGGTAGTCTCCTATTGTCTCTAAACTGTGTGCTACCATAGGTTCATGCTATTAATTCCCTACATGAGCTTGTACCTACCAAAAAGACAATATCGTAAGGTAAAGATGATTGATGACACCTACCAAAAAAGCTATGCCATAAGGTAAAGGGTATATGGGCTCTTTATGAAAAGGTTATGTCATAAGGTGAGGTTTTGGTTTACCTTGGAAAAGTAGACCACTCCTTGTCTGGTATGGAATGAACATCAAAATTTCAAGTAGTAGCTCGCTTGATCTTATATGTCAGTTATGGTCCTGTCCCACCTATGCATGGAATATCTTGTGACTTGATGATTCTGCTTGCACATTTTGACTAAGCATCTATCATTCATGCCATATTGAGCGTGTATCCGTTGTTTATGATTATTTATACTACTTCATTATGAGTTATGTTCCTTGTTGCATTTGCACCCCGCATACTTAGTACATTCCAAGTACTAACACATACTTTCTTCCTACATGATCTACCATATTGGGAGCGAAGCTTCTATTCATCCTCCTCCTTCACGTGAATAAGCGGTTTGGTTGAAGATTACTTTTGGTGAGTCTTCTATTTCTAGAGAAACATCCATTTACTTTCATGCTTTATTAAGACTTGTATTTTTGTGGATACTTATCTTTTGAGGGTGAGCCAAGGAGATGTCTTGGCCCCCGTTCTATGTTTAGAGGTGTTGTTGGATGAAGACATGTATGATATGAGCTCGAGTCTTGTTATTCTTATGTATTATAATAGAATTCCTAAGTCCATATCTCCTTCTTACTTGTTTTATGTTATTGATGTGATGGAAGTCCTAAGTCCCCATACCCCCATAGTTTAAGTTATACTTACCTGCCACTTAGATATTATTTACTATGTATTCATGCTAATCCTCTTTCCTATAACATCTTCATAGCTTGAGTCCAAAGTCCTACTTTCCATATAATTATGTATTTTTTGTTTAATTATTCTTCCACAACAAAATATGTGTGACGTATGCTCAAGAGGCTTGTCTGAGGTCGCTTCAAGTTCCCCATTTATTGTGGTACTCTTGTCTCTAGGCTTGGGTTGTGACAAGCTTGGTATTAGAGAACTAGGTTTGTAAATGGTCCTCATAAATCCAACACACTGCATCAAGTAGAGTCTTATTCATGTTTGTGAAGTTTGTCACAACAATGCATAAGAGGCTATGAGGAATTTTACGAAATGATTCACTTCTTCATAAATTTATGTCATGCTTTACATTTGAATTAAGGTTTTCCTTCTCTAATGGATGGTGTTTTTCTCTTCGAGATTATGCCACCAAGAAAAATGGCACAAAGATCTCTGACTCCTATGGGAGAACCGGCCCCTCTGGCCCCATAAGCTCTCCAAAAAGAAGAAGGGGTCACTCATGCTAAGTCTGTAACATGGTTAGCTTATTGGAAATGTCATAGCCAACTAGGTGGTTCAATCTCCTTATGCTCCTACCCCCGCCTCAAGGGTGAGCAATTTCACAAGGATGAATCCTCAGGAGTTTTATGGCTCTAATATGGAAGAAGACCCCCAAGAATTCATCGATGAGGTTTACAAGGTTTGACATCTTAGGGGTAAGATCGGAGGAAAAGGTGGAATAAGTGGCCTATCAACTAAAAGGCGTAGCTCAATTGTGGTTTGTTCGATGGAAGAGGGAAAGAAAGAATAGAGAGAGTATCTCTTGGGAGGAGTTCAAAGTCTCCTTCCTCAATCATTACTTTTCTATGGAGCTAAGGGAGATGAAGATGACTGAGTTTATGAACCTTAAGCAAGGTTCCATGAGGGTTAGGGAGTATTCCCTTAAATTCAACAACCTCTCAAAGTATGCTCCTTACTTGGTTACCGATCCTAGGGAAAAATGTACCACTTTGTGTTGGTAGTGTCCAACTTGATCAATAAAGAATGCCATACTGCCATTCTCATAGGATATATGGACTTGTCTCGGTTCATGATTTATTCCGAGACACTTGAAGGAGAAAATCTTAAGAAGATAAGGAGTGCATAGTCAAAGAGGGCTCATAATGATGGTGGACTTCAAGGTACTAGAGGTGGTCATTTTAAATAAGGCCATAAATTCATAAGTTAAGGGTCCTCCAATGTTCAAAACCAAAGGTTTGCTAATGATAGGGTGCCTAACCCTAGGGCTCAAGATGACAATAGTAGGATGACTCGTCCAAGGTATCAAAAGTGTGGAAGGAATCATAGTAGTGCATGTTTGAGGAACACGGGTGCTTTCTTTAGGTATGGCAAGATACGATACAAGATTACAGATTATCCAAACAAGGGTAGAGATGGTCGTTCTCAAGGATAAGGTGCTCATGATGATCAAAGGGCACAGGGTGGCTAACAACGAGGTGCTACACATCACAAATGGTTTTATTCTCTTCAAGGTAGGGAAGGGGTGGTTGAAGCACCCAAACTTGTTACCGGTATGTTAAAGATCTACAATTTTGATGTATATGCTTTATCGGATCTAGGTGCCACTCCTTCTTTCATTACTCCTCTTTTTGCTAATAGACTCTATGTGTGTCCTAAAATGTTATGTGAACCTTTTGAGATATCTACCCACATTGGTGAATCCATTGTAGCTAAAAGAGTCTATAGGGATTATCCCATGTCTATTTTGCAAAAATTCTTCTTTGTTATTTTGTTGAACTTGACATGGTAGATTTTGATATCATTCTTAGGATGGAATTATTACATGCATATCATGCCTCTATTGATAGTAGAACCGCCAAGGTTAATTTCCAACTTCCTAATGAACCTATTTTTGAGTGGGTAGGTCATGATCCAAAGGTTAAGGTAGGTTCATCTCTTATCTTAAGGCTCAAGAATTGATTTCTAAGGGTTGTATTTATCATCTTGTAAAGGTTATAGATGTTGAGTCTAAAGTTCCTCTTATTTAGTCGGTTCTAGTTGTTAATGAGTTTCTTGATGTCTTTCTCGATGAGCTTCCCAGTGTCCCTCCCAAAAAGGGGATAGATTTTTCTGTAGAGCTCCTCCCCGATACTCAACCCATTTTAATTCCTCCCTACTTCCCTACAGAATTGAAGGATTTGAAAGATCAATGGAAGGACCTATTGGAGAAGGGATTTATTAGGCCTAGCAAGTCATCTTAGGGTGCATCAGTGTTGTTTGTAAGGAAGAAGGATGGCTCACTTAGAATTTGCATCGATTACTAGCAACACAATAAAGTCACCATGAAGAACAAATATCCCTTCCTAAGGATAGATGACTTATCTGATCAATTGCAAGGGGCTAGTCAATTCTTAAAGATTGACCTCGGTCTGGGTATCATCAATTGAGGGTAAGGAAGTGTGATATTCCCAAAATAACCTCTCAAACTAAATATGGGCATTTTAAATTTGTGGTGATGTCCTTCAGCTAATTAATGCTCTGACAATACTTATGGATCTCATAAATAGGGTCTTTAAACCCTACCTTTATATGTTTATAGTGGTATTCATTGATGATATCTTTTGATTTATTCCTGGAGTGAAGAGGACTATGTGAAACACTTAAAGGTAGTGTTGGAAACATTGAGGGAAGAAAGGTTGTTTGCAAAGTTCAACAAATGTGAATTTTGGTTGAAGGAAGTTGCATTCTTAGGTCATGGAAGGTTGTTTGCCAAGATGAACAAATGTGAATTTTGGTTGAAGGAAGTTGCATTCTTAGGTCATGTGGTATTTGATGAAGGGATCCAAGTGGATCCTAAAAAGATGGAGGTGGTATGGAATTGGCCTAGGCCCTTGTCTCCAATGGATATTAGGAGTTTCTTACGCTTCGCGAGGTATTATTAGAGATTTGTTATGGGTTTCTCCTCAATTTCTTCCCCTTTGACAAAGTTGATGCAAAAGAAGGTAAAATCTGTGTAGACTGGTGAATGTGAAAGGAGTTTTCAAACTTTGAAAGACAAGTTTACATTCACTCCTATTTTGTCTCTATTGAAATGGTTAGAAAGGTTTATGGTTTATTGTGATGCATGGAGAATTAGATTGATTTATTATGATGTAAAGTGTCAAGGTTATTGCCTATGCTTCTAGGGAACTAAAGGTGCATAAGAGTAATTACCTCACTCATGATCTTTAATTAGTGGTCGTGGTGTTTGATTTGAAGATATGGCTTCACTATTTATATGGGGTTCATGTAGATGTGTTCATCGACCATAAAAATCTCCAATACGCATTCAACCAAAGAGATCTTAATTTAAGGAAAATGAGGTGGTTGGAACTTCTTAAAGATTATGACATGAGTGTATATTATCATCCTGACAAGTCTAATGTTAGGGTTGATGCTCTAAGTAGAGTGTCCATGGAAAGTATGGCTCATATTGATGATAGAAAGAAGGAATTAGCAAGTGAAGTTCACTAGTTGGCTAGATTGGGAGTTAAGTTAGATGAAGCCAAAAATAGAGGTGTGGTAGTTATAGATGGTTCTAAGTCTTCCTTCGGTCAAATCCAAACAAGGCTTTGACCCCGTTTTTGTGAAGTTGAAGTAATTAGTGAAAGATGGAAAGATGGAGGTTTTCTCCTAAGGGGAGATAGTGTCCTTAGGTACCAAGGTAGGTTATGTCTGGCCGATGTGGATGGCTTGAGGGACTTGATCTTGAATGAGGCTCATAATTCATCTTATTCCATTCACCCTAGTTCTATAAAGATGTATAGAGATTTTAGGGAAGTGTATTTGTGGGGTGGTATGAAAAGGGATATTGCTAAATTCATAGCTTGTTACAATAATTGTCAATAAGTCAAAGTCGAATATCAAAGGCCGAGTGTCCTAGCCGAAGATATAGAGATTCCTACTTAGAAGTGGGAAGAAATCAACATAGATTTTGTGATTGACTTTCCTAAGAGAAAAAGACATTTTGATTGTATATGGGTTGTGGTGGATAGGATGACAATGTCCGCTCATTTCCTATCGATTAAAATGACTTATGGTTCTGAAGAGTTTGCTAAGTTGTACATTCATGAATTGGTTAGATTGCATGGGTTTCCAATTGATATTATTTTGGATCGTGGTGCTCAATTCACTTTGTACTTTTGGAGATCTTTCCAAAGAGGCTTTGATACTAAAGTCAAACTTAGTATGGATTTTCACCCTCAAATAGATAACCAAGCCAAAAGGGTCGTTCAAACTCTAGAGGATTTGCTTAGGGATTGTGTCTTGGAGTTTGAAGGTAGTTGGGATAAGCATCTTTCACTCATTTAGTTTGGTTATAACAATAGTTATCACTCTAGCATTGGAATGGCTCCCTTTGAAGCTTTATGTGGCAGGCATTGTAGATCCCTGTTTAGGTGGTTTAAGTGAGAGAAATGATTTTTTCTTGTTCGTACTTAGTTGTGGAAATTTTGGAGAAGGTAAGGGTGATAAGGGAGAGATTGAAGATGGCTCAAAGTTGGCAAAAGTCCTATGCTGACACCTATTGGGAGAGATATGCTATTTGGTGTTCATGATTGGGTGTATTTGAAGGTCTCAACCATGAAGGGTGTTGTCCAATTTTTAAACAAGGTAAAGTTAAGCCCAAGATATGTAGGGCCTTATCGGATCTTGAGACGTGTTGGTAAAGTTGCATACAAATATGAGTTGCCTATGGAGATGAGTATGATTCATCCGGTCCTCTATATCTCTATATTGAGGAAACGTGTTGGAGACCCTAGATCCATTGTTCCCTTAGAGGTGGTGAATGTTGAAGAGAATTTGACTTATGTGGAAGCTACGATGGAAATCTTTGATAGGAAAATGAAGAGGTTGAGAAACAAAGATATAACATTTGTCAAAGTCCTTTGGAGGAACCAACAAGTCAAAACGTCCACTTGGGAAACCAAAGCAGACATGAAAAAATGATACCCCTATCTCCTCCACTCTAATCAAGCTTGAGGTACTATGATATTTCCTACTTGAGGGCCTCCCCATCCTTACATGTCATTTTCATGTCATCTATGCATGCTTATATGATTTTTGAGGTTGCAATGATGATGTTGTCTAAGCATGGTTTGAAAAATTTTATGATGTACATGTTGCATTTTTGCATATGATGCATGTGTTCTATTCCTTAGGGCTTATCTTTAGCACATTCGGGGATGACTATGGAACCCATGATGGAAACTCTTGATTGAAACTCATGTTCGCGTAATCCTATGTTCATATATAGTGGGGATGTAACCTCAACCGACAACATGAGTGACCCGAACGAGCCACTACCCGGATCCAGCCTACTTGACAAGTAGAGCCCATGACACCCTTAAACAAGGGATAAAACATGACATGAAATCCCTTTTGGAGATTTATATACCCAT
>JBCEWC010012882.1:0-15511 GCA_038996855.1 Solanum aculeatissimum | reverse complement strand
ACTTCCCACGCGCATCTACATTCCCTCAGAATCATAGCCCTTACTATCCTTGAATCTGTCTGAATCTCCACTTCTTGTTGACCATTACTTAGGCAGTGTTTTACAGCCTGTAGGATGGCCATTGCTTCAACCTTGGTATTGGTGCTGATCCCGATGTATTTTCCTTCTGCATGTATTAAATTCCCATTTCCATCTCTTATGCAGAAGGCATATGCACTCTCTCCTGGATTACCTTTGCTAGCCCCATCTGTGTTGCATACTACCCATCCCCTATTAGAAGACTTCCATTTTACCTTATAATAATGCAATCTTGGTCTATATCTTTCCAGTCTTTCAAACATTTCCACCCACTCCTCTGGGCTTGTCATCCGTGGATATTTTCTTTTGATTATTAGTTGGATTGATTTCTGGCATTTATTGACCATTTGGTCATATGATAATTCCTTCCCATGCCTCCTCACATTTCTCCTCTTCCATAGCTCCCAAATTATCACAGTTGGGATACCCCTTGCTATATGATTAGTCTTTGTATTTGAGTTCAAATTCCACCATGAGAGTATTACTTGACTTAGCTTTTTTCCTTGAATATTTATACCTGCACAAGAAGCAAATAATTTCCATAGCTTTTGGGCTACAGAAGAGGTTAGGAATAAATGTTCCACTGTTTACTCTACTCTGTCTTCACAGCAGTAGCATCTGGAAACTATACTAATTTTCATCTTTTTGAGGATATCATCAGTAGGAATCCTTCCTTTTAATAATTTCCATAAGAAGAAGGAGATTTTAAAAGGTACTTCCTTACCCCAAAGTTTAGACCTCCATTCCCTCTTATCCTTCTTTCCTCTCATAATGTTATAAGCATCTTTAACAGTGAAAATTCCTGATGTATTTCCCATCCACCACGGTGTATCTCTATTATTTTCTAGTTTTGGCTTGATATTCTCCATTATATGAAGAGCCATTTCTTCTGAAACCAATTCCAAAAGTAATTCTTTATTCCACCCTTCTCCAGTAATAACATCTCTCACTTCTAGGTCTTCATCTATTATTTCCTTGTTCTCAATAAAATATAGAGCACCCATTTTAGTCCAATTATCGAACCAGAAGCTCGAGCTCCCATCTTTAATCTGCCACCATATTTCATGTTCTATTTCATCTCTGACTCTCATCATTTTTTTCCATACTTGTGAAGCTCCCATACTTGAAACTACAGTAGGGTGGAGCTTTTTACAGTACTTATTCCACATAAACTCTGCCCAAAGTGAATTTGTGAGCACCCTAAAGTTCCACCAAAGTTTGGGAAACATGGCTTTGTTTATGTCCTCCATAGACCTAAATCCCAACCCCCCTTCCTCTTTAGGATAGCACAGGTCTGACCATTTCACCCAATGTCTGCCCCTAACATCCCCACTTCCTCCCCAAAAAAATCTAGCAAATAATTTTTCCACTTGCTCCAAGACTTTTTTTGGAGGGTTTGTTATCGATAGCAGGTTTACCGGAATGGATTGTAGGACATGTTTAATGAGGGTAGCCTTACCACCTGCAGATAATAATCTATTATGCCATGATCCCACTCTCTTAGCAATTTTCTTCAGACAACCTTCATAGTAGCTAGCTTTTCCTCTTCCATAATACACAGGGCACCCCAAGTATATAAAGGGGAAATTGACTTGTCGAATCCCTGTCAGCCTTCTTAATCTAATAGCAAAACATAAAGGAATGTTATCGTGAAGATAAAACTGACTTTTATCCATGTTAACCTTCTGTCCCGAGACCTTCTCATACTTCCTTATAATTTTCATCATACTAATGATAGAATTTCTCTCCCCTGACCCAAACAAAATGGTATCATCTGCATATGACAGATGATTGATCTTCGGACTCCATTTGGGGAGTCCATATCCTTTATAATTATTTTGGCAATGTAGGGAATTTAAACCCCTTGATAACACTTCTGCTGCAATGATGAATAGAGTAGGGGATAGAGGATCCCCTTGTTTTAGGCCTTTAGATGATTGGAAAAAGTCAAATGTTTTCCTATTCATCATAACAGAATACCAGTTATTGGATAGTATCCTCCGCACCATATCTATCAACCCTTCTGCAAAATCGAATTTACGCAACACCTTGGTCAAAAATATCCAAGATACCCTATCATAGGCTTTTTCCATGTCCAGTTTAACCACTACATTAATATCCTTATTTCTCCTGTTAATGTCTCGAATTATTTCTTGTGCCAGTAAAACATTCTCCGCAATGTTTCTTCCCTTTATAAAATCGGATTGATTTTTGGATATTATTTTTGGAAATATCTTCACCAGTCTATTATGAATCGTCTTGGAAATTATTTTATTATTAAAAGAGCTTAGACTGATAAGTCTCAGATCTGAGAAGGTCTTCACGAACTCTTTCTTAGGGAGCAATATAACGTTTGTATGTGTCACGAATCTGATAAGTTCTTGCCCACAAAAGAAGGCCTTCACCATATTTGTAATATCTTCTCCTATAATATTCCAACACTCCTGATAGAAAGCCCCCGTAAATCCGTCAGGCCCGTAAGCACTGTCTCTGTTCAGACTACAGACTACCTCCTTCACTTCTTCCTTTTCCGGAATTTTAGTAATAGATTCATTCTCTTCTGCCGTAATCAAGTGTGGTATATGTTCCAGCATTGAGAAATCCTCTGTGATTGTATCCTGTTTGAATTGGGCTGTGAAGTGTCTGACTGCAACAGCCCCTATCTATTCTTCTGAAGTTATTACTTCTCCTTGTTCATCTATTATTTCTCCAATATGTAACTTTTTCCTTCTCCCCTTAACGTAAGAGTGGAAGAATTTAGTGTTTCTATCACCATCTTTTAGCCATCTCATTCCTGCTTTTTGTTTCCAGAATTCCTCCTCAATTTTTAGATATTTCTTATGCTCTACCTCGATCTGTTTTAATTCTGCGCTGTTTCCTGCACTTGGTTCAATCTCTAATTGAGTCTGCTTCACCTGTATAATATCCTCTATCGTAGATATTTTTCGAAATATATTCCCGAAAGCCTCTTTACTCCAACTTGATAAAACTTTTTTAACTTTTTTCATTTTAGCTTGAACCATATATATAGGATCAGCTTCAAAATCCACTTTCCAATTCTCTTGCACCACTTTCTTAAAGTCCTGATGCTTGGACCAGAAGTTCAAAACTTTAAAAGATTTAATAATGGCCTGACCTGTTGTGTTACATGTCAAATGTAATGGTGCGTGATGATCCTTGTCTAATCTGATGTAGTACTTCAGAAGAGGGGAACAGGTCCACAAACTTTTGATTTACCAATATTCTATCCAGTCTTTTAAACACACACCCTCCTTCTATTCTACCATTCCACCAAGTAAACTTACTTCCTTTAAAGTCTACTTCTTCTAACCCACAGCTGTTGACGCAGAAAGCAAAATCTGATGCTTCTTCCTGCCTAAATGCGAGACCCCCTAATTTTTCTTCTTCATTTAAAATGACATTCAAGTCCCCTCCCACTATCCATGGGCAATTACAATTTGAGCTTAAATTCTGCAAATCTTCCCACAACTCCAATCTTTCCACTTCTGTACATCATGCATATATACTAGTGATCCAAAAAGTAAAATTACTCCACTTGATTTGTAGGGTTACCTGTTGAATTGAGTCTACTATATCCAATATTTTCCAATCTGCTCTCCAAAAATACCAAATCTTTACCGACTGATTCACTCCCGCATGATCAAACCCTAGCTGTCTTCGATATTGATCTATATGTGTTGATTCCTGAAAAGGTTCCATTAACGCAATGAATGAATAATGATGTCTTCTATTGAGTTCCATTAGTCTTCCAAACGCGTTTTGAGTTCGGATAGATCTAATGTTCCAAAATAGCATTTTCTCAATCATTGATCACTGGATGATCACTGTGCTCCTTTTCCTTGGTGTTGTGAACCATACCAGTTTCCTGTATTGGGTCAGCCGCCATAACTTATTTACCTTTAGTATTACTTGAACCATCCCCAACTGATTTGATCTTAGGAACAACTCCTTCCTTTGTATTTTCCTTCTCCTCCTCTGTTTCACCTTCTTCTTGCAGCACTTCAAATTTATTTTTGAAAATAACCCCCGTACGTTGCCATTCTTTCTGTATTATTGTACCTTCTTGGTGTCCAGCCTGCAATGTATTGGGATCTTTTGCCTTGACTACCTCCCTATCTCTTCCTCCATCATCTTTCCCTGTTTCCACTCTTACTGCCTCAATTCCTTTAACTGAATCCTCCTGATTACTTTTTTCTCTCTTATTAATGTACAACTCAGGATGTAAAATATAGCATTGATCTTCCCCATGTCCTTGTATCATACAATGTTTGCAATATTTCGACAAGTAATCATATTTAATGTTGATCCACTTTTCTGCAACCATCTCATCCGCCTTCCTTACTCCAATTTTTATTTGCTTTGGAAATTCTTTCAGTAGATTAACCTCCACCTTGACCCTAGCACAACTAGGTCTAGTTTGGTTCTTTGTGGCTAAATCCACTTGTAATGGTTTGCCCACTGCACTTGCAAGTGAAAATATCGCATCTTCCCCAAAGAAATTTGGTGGTAGTGACGGGAAGGAGATCCACGCCACCGCAGTAGTGGTTTCGGCCTCTGCATTGAACATCGGATCCCACTTGAAAGTTCTCATTAGGAAAGATCTTGTCTTTGAATTAATATAGAAAACTGGCTTTGATAGTAAAGTCACGTAGTCTTCCACGAGTGAAGCCCTAATTAGAACATGTCTATTACACAGAAATCCAATCTTACATTCCCCCTTCATCTCACACTGTTTTGGAATTGATCTCCTCAGTTCCTGAAAATCCGGCCACCCATATGAAAATTTCCCAATCACCGCATATTCTAGATTTTTATTAATTATCATCTGATCTACATCCTCCTGTTCCCATATTACTTGAGGCTCCCCGTGCAGGTACGTCACAACCTTCCTAGGTATTTCTTTCACCTGTGCTTTGGATTGTTTTAGCAGATTCGCATACGTTCTACTCATTACCGGCTGTCCCCCTTCTTCGGAACCACCGGCCTGAGCGGCCATGTATCACAAACTAGGTTTGCCGGCAGCCTAGGGTTTTCGTTTCTTTTTTGGGGAAGATTGTTGAAGAGTTTATTGACACTTCTTGATTTTTCTATAAATTTATTTTTTCATAATTTAATCTCTCTTGATAAAAATTGTGAATTGACCGTCTATATGATTGTCGTGGGAGGCACTATTCATGACATCAACGCCACCACACACATGAATTAATTTCATCTAAATGTTGACATGAAATACTCCTCCTAGCTAGTGCAAGTGGTCCAATTCTTGTCTTTTCTATAGTAGACCTTTCTTTAATTAATTTTTTCCTAAAATCTAAATCGTAATGGAGGGTGGGGGTCCTCTCTCACTTCGAACATCAAAAAAGAAAAAGAACATAAAAGCAATTATTAATCACTGGATTTATTTTCAAGAGTATATATTATACATCCCAGATACACTAATCACCAAAGGTAAATTACAATTACAATTAAAAGTTCCACATAATTAACCAAATAAAACTCTCTATAACAAGGCGATTTCATACTTAGGATTCAAAATAATGGCTAATCTCAATATAGTAGAAAAGTTATTCCACAAGTTTACCTAATTAGGATTCAAAATACTGGCCAATCTCAATTCACAAGTTTACCTAATTACGAGTCACACGTTAAATCAAATTTCAAATAAAATATATATACTCGAAGTTTCTTTTGCCTCAAAGGTGCAAGTTGCAGCTTTGAAAGGTGGAACTTGACAATGACGGAAACAAGAGTAGTTTATTTCACTTGTAGCCATCATCAGAGCCCACTAAACTACCAGCCCTTTTCTTTGTTTAACAAATAATTACAGATTTTGAGTATGAATTAGTCACTATTACACAGCCTGGAACCTTCTTCAGATATCTCTTTACACAGCTGTCTTGGTGTTGAGATAACATAAAATAGTTCAATCAATTTTGTGTCCAATTCTGTACTTGCAAAAGCTGTAGGTAGCCAAAGAATGGATGAGAACAAATTAATAAACCACCTTTTACATTTCACAAAAACAGTTGTCTGACAAATGCGGAGGAAAATAATTTTGCCTTCCGAGTAATCCTTTCCAATAAGATTGAGAAGCTGAGTATGGATTAATTAGTGTACAAAACATCTCAGAATGCAGGCTTCAATCAAGTCTTAACATGCAAAACTAATCGAACTAGCTCAACTTTTTTCCTCCCCACTGCTACGCTCTTCGGATTCAGCATTTTCCCCTGCCCCAGTTCTGATGATTGAACCATTGTCCTTTAACAATTCAACAATCTTTGGTTCAACCAATCGATTATTTCCTTCATGACTTCTTCTCTTTCAGGTTCAAAAAGCAGGTCATGCAACAGCCCTTTAAACAGCTTGATACTTTTATCAGTTGAAGAAGCCTCTTCATACAGCTTCTTAGAGCCTTCAGGGTCGGTGACTGCATCATCGGAACCATGAAGAACTAGGAATGGTACTCTCAACTTGCACAGATTCTGTTGCAAGTAGTCAGTTATCCGAAGGATCTCATAACCTGTTCTTACCCTTATGGATCCAGTGAAAACTAATGGATCTGAATACTTGGCAAGTAATGCTTCTGGATCCCTAGATACTGCTGCACCCCTTTTGTTTGCTGCACTGAACTGGTATCTTGGGAATAAAAATGCGAAAATTGGAGCAAGTACCTAATAATTAAGAAACAGGATTATTAAGACTGCTAAGCCCCAACAGATGACATTATTCATATAGAAGAACAAAAGCAGGAACATGATTTTGAAATAAACGCTTACTGTGAAAATCGGATGAGCAGGTTGAACTCCAACAGCAGGCGAAGTCGATACAATACCATCAATCCTAGATTCTATCTTCGGATCAAGTGCTGCCTACAAGTATCAATGAAGCATAGAATCAACAACAATCTTCATTAACAATTTAATAGACCATTCGACAGAAAACACATATACCTTAAGGATTATGGCTGCACCTGTCGAATGTCCAAAGCAAAAGCACGGAAGTCCAGGATTTTCAGTTAAAACCTTTGACAAGAATTGTTTCTGCACAAAGTGAATGAATAGTTGTAAATAACATAAGCTTAAATATTTCATTCTGCCTTTAACTCAATGCATGATTCATGAAAACTAAAATGATCATACCATGTCATTGACAGCATCATCAAGAGAAGGAACATATGCATGCAGTCCATCACTTCCACCATGTCCTGCATGAAGAAGAAACTTAAAAATTCAGAAATAACATTCGCAAAGGATTCAGACGCACCATATTTGGTAAATAACTATTTACACGTTACAAAATGCATTTAAGTGAAAATGTTCAATATGCACGGTTAATTAATAAGCAATAAATAGCAAAACTAGCCAAGGTTACAATGAGAGAGAGGAAGGGGTGCCTCAAAGACAAAATCTAGGTTTTCAGACGGATAGATAAGAGTCAGATGGACCAAGGTGCTCTTCCCGGTCATGCATTTAACAAATTCAGTTTCCTTTAGTGTTTGATAATCAAGGCAAGTCACACTCCCCTAAACCAAATTTTCGTGCCACCAAGGAAATATTACTTTTTGGGACTTGGCCCTTGTGAAAGTGTGATAATATATTAGAATCATTTTTCAGATAAAATGCGTTAAAATGGAGTTGTAAGCACCTTTTCCTCCCTCTATTATCCCTTTATGCACAAAGGCAGAATCAGAGATTCAATTTAATAGCTTACTTATGCGAAGGAGCTTCACATGTAACATTTTCGCACCAAAGGCTGCTGATTGGAGGAAATTCAACTCCTGCAACATGCGACATAGATGCATAGTTGAAGACCAACTTTTCAACCATAATAACAGCGACTAAACAATCAATTTGTCTCCCTTCTCTGAAGATTCATCAATAGATGAATACCAGAATATCACAAGCTTAAGAAAAGGAAGAAAACGACATTCAGGTTTAAAACTGATAGATGTCCACCTAAAAATCGTACTAGGTTTATTTCACCAAGAAGAGATTGGAAAAACTGTGCTTTAGTATATCGTTTCATGATTTACTCTCATGCATACCCAGATATCCATATATTTTTCTCACCTCTGCTATGTCGAGAACCAATGAGTTTGGTGGTAAATGCATGAGTATCAGTGTTACAGTCCATTGAGTTCATGGCCTACCAACTGATGGATGACTGCTAAAGATAATTCTTGGATTATTTTCCTTTCAACTCCCCCCCACCCCACCCCACCCAAACACCCCGCACACCCCAAAACCACCACCACGAAGTGCACACAGCCCCCAAGAAAAGAACTCCAACCTAGGGAAATCGAACCATTTTCATTTCCTGCTTTATTTGCACCTTTAAAACCACAATCAAAGAAGCTACTGCTAGAAACTTAATGGAGAAAGTAAAGGCACACTTTAGTTTGCTTGCACTTTGTTTATCACATTATAACAAGGTCATAGCAACTGAATCATACGAAAGTATAAGCATGTCTTGATAATTTTCCATTAAAAAGAGCTAACCATAGTAGAACCAGCAAGTAGGAGAAGATTAATATAATTTTCAGAGCATTTTATTAATACAGAAAAAGTGTGACTAGAATAATCAAAATATACACAGCAAAACAAACAAAAATTCAGAAATATTCAGCATAAATTTTAGCAATTGAAGGTTGGCAGAGTCGCACATAAATAAAGAGGACAAAATCTGGAGGGATTGAACAGCCATATAGACTAGGATTCAGATAAGTTGGTATTAAAACTAAACAAGATAAAGAAAAAAGATGGCCAGATTTTCTGCCAGGGATCGAAACTTGAATAAGCACAAAACCTTTGTTTTCTAAAATAGGGGAAAGAGTAAATGAAGTTAAAGATAAGCCTCGACTTTCGTGATGAACAGTACTACCAGTTCAGTGAACATACATAATGAGAAGAAACAGATAAAAGAAAAAAGCCCTGATTTGACATAGAGGATGTCAATCAACTATGAGAATCAATTTTCTCAAATTCACTAAACAAGTAATATAAATAAACAGAACTTAGATGCAAGTATCTACAACTAACAGGGGATATATAAAGCAAGTGCTTTATAATAATTCGTTTCGTAAATGTATAACTTACCAATCCAATCCATTCCATAAACTTTAAAGCCATTTGCATTTAGCTTCTTGGCAAAATCATTATATCGGCCACTGTTGCAATATGAAGAATGCAGTGTCTTTAAGATAACGAACATTTAAACCGAAATGAAAAATCATAAGAACCTTGCAAGACAAATGTAAACCTGTGTTCATTGAGACCGTGCAACAAGAAAACCAATCCCCTGCACCAAGACAATTAACATCATTAAATTTATTTCAACAGATAAAACCTGAATGGAGCTAAACGTGCAATCACATGCTTTTTAATGGTATTCTAATCTAGAAAAGTCTCTGAAGAACATATTATTAGAGAAGACAATGGGGAGGTCATTGAAGATAACTTTGCATCAATTTCTAAGATGAGCATTGGGTTCTTTAATCCAAATAGATTAGGATTATTCTATTCCATCTCACTCACATTCAGACTGAAGCATAAAGGATTCACGGCCTGTTAAATATGTATGTCTTTACACAAATACCGCATAATAAGATTGGTCTAACATGTTTAACAAATGTTTACAGTTAACTAACAGAAGACATATCCGAAGGATCAGAAGAGGAAAAAGGAATGTGACCAACAAATTATCGTCACATTCAATCCCAGTTACTATCTCATATTCTCATGAAAGGATGGAACATATGTCATTACTATATTTGAGCAAGTGAAGTTGCAGTAAGCAATTTCCATCTGCTATATTTCAAAGTGACACTATTTCTCTTTTAGTCTGTCCATTTAAAAAAAATGACACATTTCTATATTTGAATATGAAATGATTATAATTTTAAACTTAATCAATGACGTGCTCAAATAGCTACACAAAAATGTCATTACTTGTTATCATAAGTTCAAAAATAAAGTATTTCGTTTTTAAATAACATGCTTAGTCAAACACCGTCATATAAATGAAGTGGAATATGTACTAGGTTGGGATTGAAGAATATTCTAATGCACTTAGGGATTGTTTGGTACAAAAATGAATAACGCAGAGATTAGTAACGCAGGAATTAGTAATGCACGGATTATTTTTTATCAAGTGTTTAGTTCATTTCTTCCCATCTAATCTTGTGTTTGGTTTAACATTCTACAAAAAGTTTCTTTCCAATTATATCCTTGAATTATTATGAATTTTTCTATTTCATGTAATTAGATCAAAGTAGATTTTTTTTTGTAGTTTCTAACTAACTAGGAGAATAATGATTTTGTCGACATATTTATTATTTTTCTCACTTGAATTATTTGAGGATAAATAATTGTGATCTTAATAAATTCATTACTCATAAAATGTCAAATTTCAATTTAATAAAGATACACCATCTACTATTAAAGTCGAGAAAATGGTAAACAATTATAAAAATGAATAAACAATCTATATTTACAGATAAAAACTTGCAAGGTGTAGTTTTAATATAAAATTTATATCTTAAAAAATCACTCAACTTTGAGAATATATCTACCAAACATAGTATTATCTAATACCATAAATAATTCATAGATGATATCCCCTAATATTTCCTACCAAACGGCTCCTTAACCCTTAATTACTCCTATCTCAATTTGTGATACTCCTTTTTTTAGTTAGGTCTAAAAGAAAAATGATATATTTTATAATAATTAACTTTAAATTTTATATTTATTTTTATTGAAATGATTTATAGTATTACAAATTAGTGAATAACTATGGCTTGTTATAAACCATAAATTCAAAAGTCTTTATTTTATTATTAAATTTCAAACTCAATCAAACATCATCGTATAAATTGACACTAAGGAAATACATAGGACTTAGTAATCATGTTTGTGTCCTATAGTTAAAAAACAAAGAGCATAAATACTAGTAACGGGCTGTCTCTTTCGTTCATTTTCTTAATGTAAAATGTAAGCCAAATGGACTAGTGTGATATTTTGAAAAGAGCTGCCACGTTATGGCATGTTATGCAAAGGAAAAGCTGTAACTCCCATTAAGCCCATGGCTAACACACAGAGAATAATCAGAAAATACCATCACTAGTGACTTGGGTGGTGGGATTCTCGGGAATCGGTCCATTCTAGCTAGGGACCATCTATCAAAATCTGCTAGTGGCTGCAATATTCCTTGTAACTACTGATAACACTCATTCATATCTCTTTCAGCCTAGATTTGAAAGAATGTGTGTGCCTATTAAGATAAGAATTGTTTGAAAAATTGGACACAAATGAAATTCAAAGGGAAAATAGTCAGACATTCAAATATTACTTCAATTTTTAAAAACTGGCTTAAAACAAGAACTTTTTCAGCACAAAGAGAAAAATGTTATGACAAAACCTTTAAGAAAAATATTAAAGGTTACTTTTCACCATTTTCCTTGTAATTATTTTCCTACAACATGTAAAGTAGTTAAGAACCTCATAAAAAATCTCAACAAGTCTCTTGAACTCTGAAAATTCACTTACTTTAAATTATGAAAACGTCTCAACAAATTCAATTAATATGAACTCCAACTACATACTCCATTCTTCTCATTTTAGTTGTTAGGTATATTAAGAATAATTGTCCAAAATTAGTTGTCAATTTAGATAATCAAGAGAGAATTATATTTTTTTTCAACTTTTCTCTTAACATTAATTATTTTAAAATTAAAAGATACATATATACATAAAATTTAATTATTTATAAGAAATATATTCATTAGTCAAACAATATATATAATTAATTTTTCCTTAAAAATTATGACAAACTTTATCATAACTCGGGAGACAGATATTTTAATGCAATAAAAAGTGGACCATTACATTCTGAGGCATCAGAATAATTGCAGACACCACGCAACAGAACAATGGGTGGTAACGTCAACTTAGCGAATCAGGACAAAATTTCCCCTTTCCATCATTAATTATTATGTGGTCCTGTGCTGTCACACTCAAAGCACGATTAAAACAAGAAGAATAAATCTCTGGAGATTGCTCTAAGCTCTGCTGGATGGTGGAAATTTAAAGATGTCTAAATTCCTTTCTAATACAAAATATCTGTATTTCCTAAGCAGTTGCAGAAATCGCCATGCAACTTAATTTTCAAGACCACTCATTTGTAATCTTATCCAGTGGTTAAATACATACTTATTTATTTTTAATCAAAATCATAGTGCCCATTTAAATTAGCTTATTTTAGATATTTTTTAAGTTAAAATAGAAGTAGTTTTGAAATGTTTAAAAAGTATTTATAAATATTTATTGTTAAATTAAAAAAAAAATTAAAACTTGTGATATAAAATAATTTTTACAAATTTATGTGGCTGAGAATTATTTTATTTAATTATTTAGAATTAAAATAAGATAACATTTTTCTTAGAAAAGAAAAGAGTTGAAAGAAAGTTGCTTTTATTAAAAAGCCCAATCACCCAGGGTGGGAGTTAGTAAGCATCCAACTTTTCATGAAAAATATATTATTTATATATAGATATATAAAATATTATTTTTTATATTTATTTGTAATAAAAATCTTGTTTCGCCACCGACCATCACGGATGAAAAAACAAAGTGTCTTCGTATCCATAACGGGGAAAGCAAGAAGCTCAAACGGAGGGCAAAAATGGAAACACGAAAACAAGAGAAAAGTATTCAAACTTCCTAGGACCTTCCAGAAACATGAACCAATAATTAGGTAATCAAACAAAATTAAAACTTTGAGAATAATAAATGATCATAACGTGTAATCAATCCCAAAAAGAAACTTATGGGTTTACAATATGCCTATTTAATTAAATATTAATTCCACTATGACTATTCAATTAGGTAATTAATCTTTAAATTAAACTTTAAAATAGGAGTAAAACACATAGTCAAAATTATTTAATTAATTTCTGTAGATATGTCCAATTTCATTTTGGGAGAGAAGTTGATCAATTTACCTGACTTTGAAGGAAACAGGTGTCCATGATTGCGTGAACATGGTATCTCCTCTGGACGTAACAAAGAGCGAAAATTCCCTCAGCGTGTCTTTATCGTCTTCCTGAAGTACCCTCCTTATCGCCAGCGATCGTCTCGAAGCCACCTCCTGCTCCACCGCGCTCTTCCGCGGCACCATTTTCGACGGCACTCGGACCACCGGACCCTTCCTCTCCACCACCGCCTTTTCCTCCTTCCCAATGCCGCCGACTCCCTTCTCCTGCGACCCCGACGCCATCATCGTCGCCGGTGACGCAATCCTCCTCCGTCCACGAAATGGAAACAACAATAGCATTACGAAAGCATTAATCAAAAGGAACAAGCTCCTCAGCACCTGTAATGAAAATAAGGCGCTGATTCTCCCGCTTGCACCAGACGTCAATATAATCGTCGCTCCGTTGGATTTCACTACTTCGACTGCCATTGCTGCTGCAATTCCTCTTCTTCTTATCCCAAACGCCAATACTTTCAACTCGGATAAATATTCAGGAAAATCCCGAGAATTAATCAACCTGAGATTTTGTTTTGGTTTTGTGTTGGAATAGGGTACGAAATGTGATTCAAATCGTCTGGATATGCACAATTTTTGACTTGTCAAGCAAATCATATAATGTTAATCAAAAATCGGATGATCAAACAAAAATTTCAAAATCGATTTTTAATATAGATAAGGTTTTGTTTTCTGGTCAAAGCAAAGTTGAATACGGCAATTTTGATGAAAATGAAACTAGCAGAGTGTTTGAGAGAAGAGAAAGAGAATTTGGTAAAGCTGAAGGAGATGAGGTTTTTACAATTTTTTTCCTCTTGTCTCGGCAAAAGGTTGCAGCCACCACTCCCCCTTAAGGGTCCGAGAAGTCATGAATAAATAATGGCTCAGAGAATTACGCTACAAAATAGCGGTATAGTATAGTACCACGTGTCACCTCAACACATGCTCTCATATGCGGCGATATCATCTTCCTTTTTTGTTTCCTTTTGTAAAGCCACATTTAATTCTGCTCATTTTGATTTGATAGGACATTTATTTTATGTGATTTTTTTATTTAGCATAATATTTAATTAAAAAGATTTAAAATTTATGGATTAAAATATTTTATAGAGTTTATATTATTAAAAATTATTTTATTAAGAATGAAAGTTAAATTTCAAATTAAATTTATTTTTAGTTATAATAAGATAACTTTTCGAGGGATAAATTAAAAAAATTAGGGCGGCATTTAAAATGAACGGAGGGCATACTTGTCGCGTGATATATCTATAACTTTGACAATAATTTAATTTTAAATTATTTCTAATTATAAATTTACTAAAAGAATTAATTAAGTCAGACTATATCAATTAAAATAAAGTATTAAAATTTGGAAGAAATTTCGCTTGCGACACATGGGGTTAATAAATGGCACGTAACTTAAAAGAGAAAGGTGACTTGGAGAACCGGTCACGTGGTTTGACTCTTCCGGTACATTGAATTTACTCGTAATTTATTTTTCGGATAACCACAGTAAATGGTTAGTTAAAATAATTATTAAAACAATATGATCATTTATTGTATAGAATAGATACTTTTTTCTGTTTAGAATTAGATGTCAAGTTTTGACATGACACACCTATTAAGAAAAAATAATGATTAATGGAACAAGATTACCATTTTACCCCTATTAATTAGGTAAATAAATTAGGGGTAAAAAGCTTTAGGGGTCTAATTTGGTAAATAAATTAGCGGTATAATAGGCAAAAATAATTTGTCCTATCTTGAATTCTAAAAATTAACAAGTAAAAATGAAAATCAAATTAGGAAATTTTTGACATCTAATTGTGAACGGAAGGAGTATATATATAGTCCATTTATACTTTATTTATAATCAAGATATATTCATTTTTAAGTGTACTAGCTTCAGGGAACGTGCGTTGCACGTTTATCCACTAATCATTATTCTACAATGAAAAAATATTTATCATTTAAATTTTGTTAATAAAAAACTATGACAATGGAATAGTGTATTTTCAATCTAGGAAGTAGTATGTAAAACTAAATAAGATAATATAATCTCTAACGATAGAAATATATTGATGAATTTCTACTCTAAAATGAATAAATACATGTAAATACTCTTAACAGAATTACAAGACCGGAAGAAATATATATTTTAGTAATTGAATTTTGTCTATTCACATGATTATATAAGGGAATTAAAAAAAAATTGCTATATATTTTAGGATTCTTTAATCTCATAATATTTTCTGTCTTATATTCTCCTCTCCTCAAAATAATTTTCTCTTATTATATATTTTACGACTCTTAATTTTTAAAATATATTTTTCTCTTACTAAATATTTTAGGATTCTTTGATTATTAATTTTCGTAATATCTCTTA
>JBCEWC010012881.1:0-15512 GCA_038996855.1 Solanum aculeatissimum | reverse complement strand
TATGGATGTATTCATGTAGTCACTGGTGGGTCCCCCCCCCCCCCCCCCTCCTCTTTTTCCCATTTCCAAGGATAAGGGGAAGGGAAATATTAAAAGCATTTAAGACAATTGAGATATTGGAAATTGGTAAGTTTTTGGTACATATCTTCAATATGAACCTGCGTAATTGCAGCTAAGCTTCTGTTCTCTATATACTAGGTAGTAGAGGAATCCTCAGTATTTTGTTACTAGTTTCATATGTTGGACTAACATGCTCCAAGCACACTTTTAGTCTTCTATAGTTTGCCATAGGCTAGTTGTGAACTTCTGATAGCATAACTGAAAGCAGTACAAGATTATTATAAAATAGATATATACAGAGCATTTAACATGATGGTTGGCATATCTTGATTTAACTAGAATTATTCTTCTGACATTATGATGCATTGCGATGCGTCCAGTTCTTGAGCATTTGCATTGTACAGTGTTGGTGAGGCAAATTTACGTTCAAACGTGTACTCACTTTCAAGTGCAGCTTTGGAAATTTCGCTTGCTCCATTTCTACCTTCTCTTTTGGTTTTCTAAAAAAATTGCTATTAACCTATTACGTCTACATTAAGACTGATGTTATTATCTTCTATTGTTTGTTCACAGGCTTGAATTGGGATACTCTAAAACTAAGTTGCTCGGACTCTTCACTTTTGGTGCCACACCCGTGTTGATACGACATGGGTGTGGGTGTGGGATCCCTGTCCGATCTGGTCAGCCGATTTCAAGTACTTTGACCAAAATCGATGGGGAAAGTTTGGACGGTTTTAATGATTTCTGTAATTAATACAAAAGCTAAGATAAAATTAAAGTAAATGGAATACCTTTTATATAGAAATTTCTATGTCACACCTTTTCCTTTAATCCCCTTCCAGGATTCTCTTCATGTTTTCCACATAATATCTCATAATTTAAGTTTTATCCCTCTATTTTTAGATTTTTTGATTATTTTTAGGCAAATCCCCGCACTCGTATCCATACATGGATCCATATCCCCGAATCTTAAAAATTAGACCATGAAGGATCCGATTTCTAGATCCGCACCCGTATCGGACACCCGCACCGAGTCCAAGCAACTTAGCTCTAAAATAGTGGCATTGTTTTGGTTCTTAGAATATTGATATCCATGCAATTATTATAAGCATTCCATTTTATGCTACTACCGTTTCAATTTATTGTAGGAGAATATCCATGTTGCTCCAGCTCAGATTCAGAACATTTCCAGCTCTCAGACAGTTGTTACTCTTGATGCTGCAGTTCAAACTAGTTCCTTGAAAGGTGGACACTAGAGTGAGGAAGGTAAGCCTAAAGAAAATTGATAGCTTTGAAAGATGTATGGATAGAGAGATTGGCGGAGACTGGGACAAGTCGTTGATGCCCTCTGATTCTGGCAACTGCTGGAATACCCTTGATACAGATAATGGGGATAAAGAGGTTTCCAGTTTATCACGTCACATGCAGTTGGACACTGATTTCTTAGGCCCTTCTCTATCCGA
Organism: Solanum aculeatissimum; assembly: GCA_038996855.1. Taxonomy (NCBI): domain Eukaryota; kingdom Viridiplantae; phylum Streptophyta; class Magnoliopsida; order Solanales; family Solanaceae; genus Solanum; species Solanum aculeatissimum. The sequence continues at coordinate 13,989 of JBCEWC010012881.1, read as the reverse complement.
AGACCAGCTGTTCAGTATCTCTGAATTTGCTCCAGATTGGGTCTACTCAGGAGTGGAAACAAAGGTAAACTTATCTGATCTGATAGAACGGTCCATTTTCCTACTCGTAGCTTTGAAATCACATGAAGAGTTATTATATTAGTTGTAAATGTCAAAGTTTCATATCTACGACTTTATTTCTCTTCAAGTTTTGATTATAGGTACCTTTCTTGGCCATGAGAAGCATTTTACCTGCCAGAAATGGAACTGTATGTTTGGTGAAAATGAGGTCTCTGCAGAAGTTCTGACTCAGGGTATCATTCGATGTCAAGTTCCTTCTCATGCTCCTAGACGTGTTCCTTTTTATGTAACCTGCAGCAATAGGTTAGCATGCAGTGAGGTGCGGGAGTTTGAATATCGTGAAAAACCATCAGAACTTGCTCTTGCCCTTCGACCAAGTGATGCAGTGCGTCTGCAGGTGCAACTAGCTAAATTTCTATATTCAGGACTAAACAAAAAAAATATTGGATTGCTCCAGTGGAAAGTGTGAAAACTGTAAATTGAAGACTCAGTTGTGTTCTTTAAAATGCTAGACTGGAAATGCTTTTGAAAGATTAGAGGACTTACTTGCCACTATTGAATGCGATCACATCAACTTCAGAGATGTGCAGATTCAGAATTTCATGAAGGATAAATTTATGAATGGCTAGTCTTTAGAGCACATGAAGAAGATAAAGGTCCAAATATTTTGGATGATGAAGGACAAGGGTTATTCATCTAATGGCTGCCCTAGGTTATGAATGGGGGTTGCATACGTTAATTGCTACCGGTATTAGTCCTAATTTCAGAGATGCACATGGTAGGACAGCTCTTCACTGGGCCACACATTATGGAAGGTGAGTGCCCCCATCAATTTTGTACCTGTACTAATTTTCCTCAAGATCTAAACCTTTTAGAGTTTATTAGCTCACTGCTTTTAAGTTTCTTCTTTCTCCATTGGACATCTGCTGAGGCTACTTTAAATTGAAGCTCTGTGAGGCAGGTCCAGCCCAACCAGTTTCCTCCTGTATGCTTAGAGAACATCACTCTTCCATTAAAGGCTGTTGTTTAGAGCCATGTCACTGCCTTATGTTTCCTCTACCCATAGTTAATTGAAATGTGCATGCATTTATCAAAGTAATAAAAATAATAATAGTTGAATAATGAAGACTATAGGTTCTCTTTTGTTTCTGTAGTGTATTCACTGCCATTTGATCATGTATTTGCCATTGAAATTCACCTCATGTAAGTGTGAATTTCAATACTATATTTGTGAAGAGAAAAAACTTCGTCTGAGCACCTCCCAGGAATTCTGCAACAGAAGCTTCATGAGTGAGCTATGTGCTGCATATATTCATAATTACTTGAGCAATTGAATTATTGATAGCAAAAAAGAAAAATCGCCTTAATTTACTAAGTCTTACAGAAGATCGTTATTCATTTAAAAGTCAAGTCATATTAATGATCTACTTTAAGGAGGATATGGTGATTGCACTTATCAAGCTAGGCGTAGCTGCTAGTGCTGTTGGTGATCCAACTGCTGCATTCCCTGGGGGACGAACAGCTGCTGATTTGGCTTCTAGTGGAGGTCATAAAGGAATTGCCAGATACTTGGCAGAATTAGATCTTGCTACTCATCAATGATCATTGGCTACCAATAATAATGCTTTAGACAATATTGGTGCTGGGCTTGTAGCTGAAAAGGCTTTTGAATCTACAGTTCAAGACGTTGTTCCTTTGAATGGAGAAATAGATGATGATATTTCCTTGAAAAATTCTCTTGCTTCTCTAAGGAAATCAGCTCACACTGCATCATTGATTCAAGCTTCTTTTAGAGCTCATTCATTCCATCTGAGGCAGCTTACAGAGTGTAGAAATGATGTTTCTGAAGCTTCATCTGACCTTGCTGCTCTGGGCTCCTTGAACAAGGTCCAAAGGGTGAACCACTTTGAGGACTATTTACTGTCAGCTGCCATAAAAATCCAGCAGAAATATCATGGCTGGAAAGGGAGGAAAGAATTTTTGAAGATCCGCAACTGGATTGTCAAAATCCAGGTAAAGTTGACATGTTTTTACTTCTTCTTTTTTGTGTCTGCTAATAAATATGACTTTTGTTTTAAGTACTTGTTTTAGCTAAACTGGCTATATTTCCATTGGGGATGTCCCCTTTTTAACACTTTCTTGCTTTCAGATGACCTTTTTCATTAGTTTCGACTTGACTAATTAGAAAAGTTTATATACAATTGTGTACTAATCCTGTCAACTTCACCATTCTGCTTGTTAGTGCTGTATAGCAACTTACTTTTCACATGAGAAGTAGAATAGTACTGTCCATAAATATCGTTCGTACTCAAGACTACACGAGAAGAGTAAGAAATTATTTATTACATGGTGCAAGTTGTTTTTTCTCCCCAAATTGGTCCAGTAATCTGGCTTTTGCTTAACCTGACTCTGTGTTGGAAGTGTAAGATTGTCTGTCCCTAGATGCTTTAAACTAGTGCATAGATGATGATGGCTAGATTGTGACTGCCATCACATCACTATCGAACCCTGTTAATCACATCTCTTCAGCCCTATTAATTAACTGGCCATTATGCACAAACTTTGTAAATTATTTAGGGATAAATTGAAAATTTCTTTTATCTTTCACTCTGATGTAGTTTAGGTAATATTTTCCTAATGTACTTGATGAGTTAATTGAATTTTATTTCGCCAACTTTAATCTCTCCACCTTCAGAGTGCAGTCAAAAAGATTTTACATCATGTTATGATTTCAGGCTCATGCACGTGGATATCAAGTTCGCAAGCAATGTAAAAAGTTTGTATGGTCGGTCAGTATACTTGAAAAGGTTATTTTGCGTTGGAGGAGGGGAAAAAAAGGATTACGAGGATTTCGGCCAGAAAAAACTAGTCAGAAAGGAACACTTGAGTTTGACAAGAAGGATGAGTATGAATATCTTAGTATTGGTCTAAAACAGAAGTTTGCTGGAGTTGAGAAGGCTTTGGCAAGAGTGCAGTCCATGGTATGTCATCCAGAGGCAAGAGATCAGTATATGCAGCTGGCTGCAAAGTTTGAAAGTTATAAGGTGAGTCTAATCTTTTGGTAAGAGAATTAAGAATCTAATAATCTTCTGGTAGGGGAATTTAGAATGTAACTTCATACAAACCACCTCTTGTAATATAATGCAAGGAACTGGTATGTTGCAGTCTCTTTGTTTCAATGAAAAAGTTTATATTCAAGCCAGTAACGCATCATACCTATGTTAATTTTATTAGCTATTCTGTAATGCATGGCATGGTAGATCCTTGCACATAAAGCCACTTCCTACGAGGAGCCTACACCTCTATCTTATGTATGCTGATGTCCAGTCCTCCGTGCCTGTAGATCCAGTGGTAAAAAACAAGAATCACAGGGCTTCTTGCAGTAGATAAGCCTAAAGCTAATGTTCTTGTAGACTAAGTTGCTTGAACTCTCCAAAATTCTTGTCCTACCCATGTTGGATCCTCCATAAATGCTCTACTTTGGAGGATCTGACATGCATCCGTGTCAATATTTGAGTAGTCTGAGCAACATAGCTTGTAGATCACTTGTGCTTATCCACCTTAGTGTTGCTATTTGCTACAAATGCCAGTGACCAATCAACTAACAAACTTTTGTTTGTTTCTGCAGTTGGATGACGGAGGGAGAAGTAAATAGGTCATCATCACCAGTTTAGGTTTTCAATATATGAGCAAAGGCTCTCCAATTGTTTGTCGACATACCCTTTTAATCACACCAAAATGTACTCATTTTAGTCTAACATGTCTGAAATATAGTCATCTGGGAAGAGAAAGGAGGAGGTATATAATATACGTTGCATTTTTCTGCTGTTGTAATCATACCCGGTTCCCATTAGGTTAGTGTGATCAAATTTACAGAGAGATTGTACAGTGCATTTAGGCTGAACAAATGAATTCTATCTATTGGGAGCACAAGTAAATGAGAAATATCAGTGTCAATATATTCTTGCATCGAATTTAAATACTCTTGCAATGTAAATATTTTTTAGAAGTTGATTGGAATATGATGTTGTAGTTTGATCTGTATGCGAAACGGCTGCTTGCCGTTATTCTTGCTAGCCATTTGATCAGCTTGTCTCAATTTATAAGGCACTAAAATAATCACTTGGAGCCCCAAATTTTTAGGGTCCTCAAAATTTTCTAAAAGTCTATATATCATTTAATGATAAATTTGAAAAATAAATTGAGTAGAAAATGTAATAGTAACTATTTACTTTATTTAATATTGAGGTCTTAATAATTAAGAAATGGAATAACACTTAATTATAGTATCCTTTTTTACGTGGTTGCTTATTTTATTGATTTGTTTATCTCTTGATGATTATCATGAACACAAACTATTATTCATACATACGTTTACCTTTTTCTATTCCTCTTTCTATTTGTATTCACTCATTATTAAATATCTAAAGTCTATCAATCTGTATAAATTTTTGTAGTGTGCAAAATATATTGTTGTGTTTTTATAAAAAGATCAAATTTATAGTTTGGAATATTCTTTAAATTTTAAGCACTACAACAAATTAATACTATTTAAATATTATCAAATCAATTAAATTTAGAGCAACTATTTTAATATTATTATATAAACTTTCTAAAGTGTGGAGTTAAGTTTGCTTAGTTTAACTTTATATTATATTTTTTTTCATTGTGATTTTTTAACTTCATAAAGTCTGTGTGTATTTTAGCTTCTTAAGCTTTCACTTATAGAATTATATTGAGTAAATTAAAATTATTCAATTTATATTTAACAACTTTAAAAAATAATAAAATCTCTTGATAAAATTTAGCTTTAAGCCTCCAAACTTGTTGAGAATAGTCTTTACGATTTGAAAGCGAAATTTGGTGTTTTTGTTCTGGGGGTGAGGGGTATTGAAATACTTATGCAGGTGGCCAACTATTTCGACCACCAGTTGTTCTTTTTAATATATTATTAGTTTTGACTGATGTTTAATTTGTATTATTAGTTTGATCAATTTTAGTGTTCCAATGACTAGATTAGATATTCTGCTTCCACCCAATCAATTAGGATAAGAAATAATAGCTTATTTGGCTTGACTGTCTACTAATAGCTTTTGGTCTAATTTTTAAAAAGTGCTTTTTATCATGTGTTTTCTAAAAAAGATAAATAAATAAATTTAAAGAATCACAGTTTGTGTTTGGCTAATCTATCTATTTATATCATATCATCATCATATTATATATTATTAAAAGCTTGAAGAATGTAAAGCAAAAGTTAGATTACTGTTCCACTCGTACATTAAATTAATATGTTATAAATTAGTTAATAAATAAAAAATTAAATAGTAAGTCAGCCATCATATTAGTACATGAATTACTTTCACTTACTCTGCATTATAAAAATATAATGACCCTGACTAATTCTCATCCATGATCTCAAATGGGTTGATGTCGTATTCATGACAACTTTTTGTGTTCCTCAATCCTAACCAACAAATAGTGATATTTGACACAATATTTTACACACTTAGAATAATTTTTAAAAATAAGAAATTTCTATGGTCTCTTCTCGTCTCTTTTTATTTGTTTTGTGCAATGTTTATATTTTTTGTTTGTTGTCATTGTATAGTATTCTAATATTTTGTTGTTATTATTACTAAGAATTTATAGTGATTTGTTGCTTTGTTTTCAGCTATTATTGTCATGGATAAGTTTTATCAGAAGTATTGTTGTCACGACCCAAGCTAGGGCCTACACGTGAAACGATGATTAGGATTCCCAAGAAAACGCCAATCAAGTCTCTTAGCATATCAAGCATAGATGAGTTAAGTATAGAACAAGAATGCAGAAGTAACACAAGAAAATCTAACAACGCCATCATAGCATAGTAAGAGATAGAAGACAACATAGATGTTTTTACACATTTTTGTGTGAAAAACCTCTAAAATATGAATGACTGACTACAATAGTCTAGCTCAATTGAAGTCTAAAATGGAACAAAAGTAATCAACTGACAATCAATAAGAAAGGGTAACCATGAGCACGTTGCAAATCATGAGGGCTTACCAACTTTAAGCTTCGATGAGGTACTAGCACGAGAAGTAGAAGTGTGATTGTCAATATCACGACCTAAACCTAGGACCTAGCCGTGAAACGATGAATGTGACATCTAAAGGGGCCCCATCTATGTCTCTTGTTTATATCATAAGCATACGTAACGTAAAATAAGCAATCCATAAGAGAGTAAGCAAGTGAAACTGTCACAACCCGAGAGTAGGGCCTAGATGTGACATGGAAAAGGAGAACTCGAAAGTCCTCGATCAAGCCATCATAGCACCATCACACACATCATCAATTCGGAAGCGCGTATACTAAACAATTAGCACGTAAGTCTAGGGGATTCCGAGGCTTTGGAGTCAAGCTATGGGGATGTTATCGGGAATGGGATAAACATGAATCACATAGCATATAACATTTATGTTCTAAGGGGTGAGTAAGTATGACTCAAGCTATGGGGGCAAGCAAGGTTATTGACTTTCAACATAAGCACATTCCCAAGCCAAACATATCATAATAGCATAAGCGAAAACGGAAGCATAACATAAGATATCATCACTTAACATAGATAGCCATATCATTACAAGTATCACATAGCATAATGTTCAATAGAGTCGATATGTTTAACAATGCCTCTACTTAAGATAAGACGGGGCCTCGACATAATCCGGGCTCACCCTCAAGTCATAAAGTAAAGGAACATAAAGTAAAGACAAGGGTAGATGAAAGTGGGTATTGCCCTTAGAGTATAGGGCTCACCACAAGCAATAACTTCAAGAGTCTTTATTAGCCGTCTAGCGGAGGATGAAAGCCACCTTTAGTCCCTACATGGTTAGAGCATGTAGACAAAGAGTATGGGTTAGCACATATAATGCACTAAGTGTGCGGGTATGCCATGCACATGCACGTGATCCTACAACAAGACTAGATGACAAGGGCACATATGGTACGGAAAGGAGTACACATAGCCAAAGGAATTTAGATCATAACAATATGCCATGTCATGTCGTGATGCATGAAGTGCAACCCTATATACATATTATAGCGGGGATGTGACCTCAATCGACAACATGAGAGACCAAGCGAGCTACTACTTGGAATTGGACTACTTGCCAGGTAGATCCCTAGTCAACCCTTAAACAAGGGGATACATAACAAGTCAATCCCATCAAGGGAGATAACCCATGGTGGCACATGGTTTGACGGAAAGGAGTATGGACCCTTGGAGATAGTCCACCCCGACTCCAATCCCTTGGTGCTAAGTCTCATCCGACGGGAATACATATACATATATAAGCTTTCAAAATGGAAACTTGACCATTCATTCAAAATAATGCATAAATGGACCAAAAACCAAATCATAATTCAAGTCTTTCCATAGTTAGGCTCAAAAGCCAAGAAGAGTTTCCAAAAGCCATTTCCCAAGATTAATGCAATAGGAGTAGCCCATCTACATAGCATATCATATCATGCATTCTCATAACATATCATATCATATCATAATGGTGTAAACACCCATAATTGCTCGAAGAGCGATAAGATATACTTTATGTGATCACCTTAGTCATTTCCCATAACATATCATAACAAGAGGACCAAACCCTTATCAAGACTTTCATCATAACAAGCCTTTCATGTTCATGAATGCAATGCATGGGTGATCAAGAGTAGAATGGGTATTGGATATCCTCATTTAAATCACCATTACAAGGAGTTCATATCCAAAGTGTAATGAAATCATCAATTTAAAGCCACATTCTTAATACCCATACTTGAATTGAAGAACTAAGGGGACATGCAATTTTGGAACATCATAAAATCAATGGAAACCATAAGTGAGGGGCTCCAATCACTTTGAAATCAATAAATTAACACAACTCACACTTTAATTGAAGCCAAACATTCATAAATTTAAAGACCCAATTTCAATGGAAGTCAAATTTCATCAAAATTGAAAAAATGAGTTTTGGGTCTTCATGGTTGAAAGAGTAACCATGGATCAAAACTCCACCAACATGATTCCTTGGAACACGACCACTTAAATAGAATCCATGATCATCACTAATCAACCATAGCAAGTTTAAAATATACCCTGACCCACCAATATGAAGTTCGAAAATGTTTGGGTCGTTATAGAAACAAATCAATATCAAAGTCATAGTTTTCCTTAGAGGAATTACAACATCATAATGTCCAAAACATGCCTCTTCATCATAGTTCTTGGTGGCGTCTAGATCATGCTACTAGCTCACCCTTAAGATAGAATAACAAACGAAATCATAAAGTCTCAACATAAGAAAGCATAACATGAACAAGGCTTGTTTTGAAGCATGAGAACTCACCAAAAATCTTCAAAGCACAATCCAAATATAGCCACGAAATAGATGAATAGTCTCCTCGTCGCTCGTCCCTACATGGTTGGATCATTTAGGCAAATAAGTGTGTGTTAGTGCGTGAAATGTACTAAGTAGGTAGGGAATGCCATTCATCAAAGAACATCATACATAATATCAATATGCATAATCATAACAATAGAATAAGGACACAGTATGCATAAGCAATGTGTTTAAAACCATGAATAGAAGCGTCATCAAAACTTTTCATAACCTAGAATATATATGTGAGAATAAGATCCATAATTGACAATAAAAATATGCAGACTATTACATGAAATCTCGATGTTCCCTCTACACTGAGCGAAAGAGGAGTTTACTTTGTCAAGGTAGATCCGACTCTCACCCTATAGGCTCTATCCTAGCATGGTGAGAATAACATGTACATAAAGACCCCACCCTTTAGGCTCTATCCTAGCACAGCGTACTTCATATGAGTATAAAGCTATATGGATTCATTATCTAACCGTTTAGGCACATAATCATAAACCTACGGTGGCACATAGTTATGAGACTTGAGGACTTATGTAAGGACCTTTGGAGATAGTCCTCCTCACACAAGCTAATTCAGTGCTAAGTCAAATTTTATGTAATACATAATCATGCATATACATAGCTTTCAACATAATTCATACTTTATCACAATCATCCTTTCATAGCTTTGTAAAATAGGCATTATAACTTCATGAAAGCATCTCATGTCATAGGAATAGTCCATCTACATAAATTTGCATATAGTGTGGGCATACTCCCCATCTAACATCATTATTTCATAATCACTAGGGTCTTAAGTCACCCTCATCATCATCATAACATCATTATCATTATTAAAATATGCTTTTTATACTTAGAATTATAATTCATAAAGTCATAGTTTAACGTAGGAAAATTAGGGCCACGTGTGGGTTCATGAGCAATTGAGGTAAAATCATGAAATTAAATGAAAATCATGGAGGAACCATGCAATTGAAATTAATTTGGATCATTAGTAAAGGAACCAACATCAATTCAACAAGCCCTAATCATCATATACTTAAAATCATATACCTTCACTTGAAAATCATAGAAATAATGTAATTCTTCATAATTCATGCATAAATAGGTATAATAATCATGTGTAATAATTATAATCTAGTTTTTTGTAATGTCATCATAAAAACCCATAGAAATCCATGCTTAACTTTGAAGAAAAAGGAGATTTGAGCAGGGCTTCATGGATGAATCTAGTCTATTAATGAAGCCCTACATACCTCAAGTGAGAATCTTTAGAAATTAGGATGAATAGACCTTACAATCATTAGCAAAATTTGAAACCCTAGCTTCAATGGAGTCCCTTGTTTAGAGAGAGAAAATTTAGAATTTTGAAGAGGATTTTGAGAGTCAATGAGATAGAATGAATTAGGAATACGTTTTATAGAAATTGAGTCAGTTAAGTCAGTTAGAAGGGTAAAAACAATGTAGTTTAGGAGTTAAATGGATTGAAAATGACCAAAAAACCTTTATTTAAAATTGCCAGAGTTGTCCACAAGCCATTGTTTCACAGCCCGTAAACCAATGCTGACTCGTGCTTGGCATGGTCCCAAAAATTGAGTTACTAGACTTTGCACCCCTCAAATCTTGAACCGATAGTACAGTTCGTAGTTCCATTTACAGACCGTAGTCCCTTCGTGGAACCTCTCCAGTCTTAGAAAATATTTCATCCTGCAGGTCTCTTTCACGGTCCAGTCCATGAGCCCATGAACCCCATACAAATAATGACGCCAAATTTTTAAAGCAAACACTACCGTCGCTAATTCAAGATCATGAGTCAGATAATTTTGTTTATGCACCTTCAATTGTCGGGAAGCATAGGCTATCACCTTACCATGTTACATAAGCACACAATCCAAACCAATACGGGATGCATCACAATACACCACAAGCCCATCTAAACCATTTGGTAAAGTCAAAATCGGAGCCGATGTAAGACGATCCTTCAAAGTTTGGAAACTTTTCTCACATTCATTAGACGCAACAAACTTGGCCTTCTTTTGAGTCAATTTGGTCAACAGAGATGCTATAGATGAAAACCCCTCAACACACTTTCTATAGTAACCAGCCAAACCAAGGAAACTACGAATATCTGAAGGAGTCAATGGCCATCTAGGCCAATCTCTTACTGCCTCGATTTTCTTAGGATTAACCTTGATTCCATCACCGGAAACCACATGACCAAGAAAAGAAACTTCACCCAACTAAAACTCACATTTACTAAACTTAGCATACAATTTCTTTTCCCTCAAAGTTTGGAGGGCCAACCTCAAATGACTCATATGCTCTTGTTCACTACGGGAGTAAATCAAAATGTCATCAATAAAGACCACCAAAAAACTATCAAGATATGGCTTGAACACTCTATTCATAAGATCCATAAACACCGCCGGAGCATTAGTCAACCCAAAAGACATCACCATAATTTCCAAATGACCATAATGGGTACGAAAAGTCATCTTGGGAATATCGCATTCCCTCACTTTCAATTGATGATAACCCGAACGGAGATCTATTTTGGAGAAATGAGTAGCCCCTTGAAGTTGATCAAGCAAATCATCAATTCTAGGCAACGGGTACCTATTCTTCCCAGACACTTTATTCAATTGCCTATAATCAATACACATCCGAAGAGTCCCATCCTTCTTCCTCACAAACAAAACTGGAGCACCCCAAGGTAAAATGCTTGGCCTAATATACCCCTTTTTCAACAAATCCTTCAATTGGTCTTTCAACTCCTTTAGCTCCGCCGGAGCAATACGATATGGGGGAATCGAAATGGGTTGAGTATCCGGGAGAAGGTCTATACCAAAATCCACCTCTCTATCAGGAGGGATGCCAGGAAAATCTTTCGAAAACACATCGGGGAACTCCCTCACTACCGGCACCGATTCAAGCCTCGGGGATTCTCCTTCCAAATCCCTAACCCGAACTATGTGATAGATACACCCTTTCCCAATCATTCTCCGGGCCTTAAGAAAGGAAATAAACCTACCCTTCACAACGGAATTTCCACCTTTCCATTCTAATACCGGCTCATTAGGGACTTGAAACTTAACCCATCTAGTTCTACAATCAATAGAGTCATAAGATGCATGCAACCAATCCATCCCAAGTATAACATCCAAATCATACATTTCAAGTTCAACAAGATCACCAAGAAACACCTTATGCAAAACCGACACGGGACAACCCTTATAAACCTTTCGGGCCACAATAGACTCACCCACGGGAGTATACACGGAATAAGGTTCTCTCAAGGTTTCGGAGCTCACACCAAATTTATTAGCCAACAAAGGAGTCACAAAAGATAAATTGGCACCCGGATCAAGTAAAGCATATGCATCAAAGTTAAATATTTTTAACATACCCGTGATGACATCCAGAGCTTCCTCAACTTCATGGCGGGCATGTAGAGCATAAAACAGGTTGTTCCTTGGAGCACCTCCAACCAGAGCCTTTGGTGGCCCTTGACCATCGGGAAAAACTTTGTCCTTCTTCACACCCTTTGGACAATTTGAGATCTTGTGGTCCAAGCCACCACACCCAGAGCAAGCACCCGAGAGCCTCCTACAATCACCCACATGGTGCTTTCCACAATGGCCACAAAGAGAAAACCAGGGAGCAAACCCAACCGGTGCCTTAGGAGGAGGCACCTTAGTAGCAAATCTCACATTAGACCCTTGGCCTTGTTGGAAACAGCCAAACCCACCAATCTTAGCACTCGGGAACCCAACATCAATATGGGCCATCTTCGCCTCATGCACCCTCTTATCTTTCATATTTTCACCCTCAATTTGTTCGGCGTAGGTCATGAGCCTTGAAATATCCATCTCTTTTATAAGCATAGTTGTACGACACTCCTTCACAATCAAATCCAATGCACGGGGATCCAAAACTAATTTAGGAGCATACTTAGAGAGCTTTTTGAACTTGAGGGCATAGTCCCTCACGGTCATAGAGCCTTGACGAAGGTTGATAAATTTGGTCATCTTCGCTTCCCTAAGCTCAAGTGGGAAGAACCTATCAAGAAAATCCATCTTAAACTCCTCCCAATCAACTTTCATATCCACCACCCTCTCCATAAGCCATTGCCCATACCAAACTTGAGAAACATCTTTGAGTTGGTAGGCTGCCAACTCTGCCTTTTCCTCCGAACTAACACCCATAATAGACAAGACCTAGTTGAGTTCATCCACAAATTCTTGAGCATCCTCATCAGCCTTAGAACCATAGAACACCAGAGGATTCATACGAGTGAAGTCCCTCACTCTTGAAGTCGGAGTAGTGATAGGGGTCGGGTAGATGGGCCAAGCTTTGTTGGCCACAACTTGTGCCAACATAGAGACAACATTGCGAAATTCAGCATGGGTCACTTGTTCCTCAACCGGTGCCCAAGGAGCCATTTCCTCTACTTCCAGACCGAATGGGGAAGGAGAGCTCTTCTTGGAGGTATTTTCTGAAAGAACGACAATACCAAGGTTTAGAGACTTATCAAGATCTCATGGTACGACATACATAAGAAATGAAGTGAGACAATTTCCTAGAATGTCACCATAGCCTCTTATCCATAGACACAGCGCGCATCACACCCATGAACAAGACTTTAATCGACGCGGCATATTGGACTCCAAGGATCATTACAAACCTAGGGCTTTGATACCATATTTTTCACGACCCGGATAGGGGGCCTAGATGTGACATGGAGAAAGAGGACCCGAAGACCCTCAATCAAGCCATCATAACATCATTACACACATCATCAGTTCAAAAGCGCAGAAGCTAACCACATAACACGTAAGTTCTAAGGAATTGGGGACTTGGGACTCAAACTATGGGGATAATAATGAGAATGGGACAAGAATGCTTGCACATAGCACATAGCACATAGCACATAACAATAATCTCTAAGGACAAGGAGAAATGGGATTCCACTATGGGGCACACCGGGATTATGGGACTTTCCACATAAGCACATAACCATTCACAATCCCCAACATGCAAGTCATAAGCATAATAAGAGAGACATTATCATAAATTAAGCTAAATAACATCGTATTACATAACCAAATATCCAACATACAAGCCAACGTATAAGAATATAGATTTGTCCAACAATGCCTCTACATAGATGAGCGGGGCCTCGACAAGTTTGAGGCTCACCCTCAATACATATGAAAGTAAATAACATAATGTAAAATAGTTAGATAGATGGTGGCTATTTCCCTTGAACAAAAGGTCTCACCACTAGCAAGTCTTCAACAAGATGTCAAGTGTAATCCGGTAGAATGTAGATGTCACCCTCGGTCCCTACATGGTTAGAACATGTAGACAAGAATATGGATTAACACAATTAAGCACTAAGTATGGTGGCATGAAATGCATATGACAAATATAGTATGACCAAGCAACATGTCAAGGGGACAAGTGATACGAAAGGAATGCACTTAGCCAAAGAGTAGTATAACAA
>JBCEWC010012880.1:0-15515 GCA_038996855.1 Solanum aculeatissimum | reverse complement strand
GAGCCGAGGGTCTTTCGGAAACAGACTTAGTCGTGCCATTATAGTTGTGTTTTTATTGCTCTTCGATTGTTTTTCTTCAAGAATTAACGTTGCTCTTCGTTTTAGTCACTATTCTATATCTATTAGCTTTTTCCTTCTTTTATTTGTGACTGATACATTTGAGCCGAGGGTCTTTCGGAAACAGACTTAGTCGTGCCATTATAGTTGTGTTTTTATTGCTCTTCGATTGTTTTTCTTGAAGAATTAACTTTGCTCTTCGTTTTAGTCACTATTCTATATCTATTAGTTTTTTCCTTCTTTTATTTGTGACTGATACATTTGAGCCAAGCGTCTTTCGGAAACAGACTCTTTATCTCCATGAGGTAGTGGCAAGGTCTGCGTACACTCTACCCTCCCCAAACCCACTTATGGGATTTCACTGGGTATATTATTGTTCGTCGTCGTCATTGTATCTTTCATATGTCTTTCCTCTTGATCTTTGTTCCAACAGGTTGGAATTCCAGTAGCTGCTGGAGTCCTGCTGCCATCTACTGGAACCATGCTTACTCCGTCAATAGCAGGAGCTCTCATGGGCTTGAGCTCTATTGGCGTGATGACAAATTCATTGTTACTGAGACTAAAGATTAAATCAACGCAGAAGGAAATCCATGGACAATCAGTAGTAGTTGATATCCCTTCTGATTCTGATACCTTGAAGCAAGAAAAGTTAAGACATCCATATCCAACATCCAGATAGTGCATCCTCACAAGCCCAGCCAGTGATAGATTCCAACACTCAGTTAGGCCTCTGCCTGGGATACCAATCAGTCGAAGGGAGTGTAGCCTTGTAATTGCCGCTGTTTGTAGGGATGGGACACTCTGCTTCAGCTCAAGCTTATCAGCCGTCAGATTTTAATGGATCCTGCTCCCTGTGGTTTTACATGGTTGGGGAATGCGGATTTATAAACCAAGTTTCTAGGCACTGAATCGACTTCCAGGGAATCTCAAACAATTTGGTTAAGCATTCGATGTGTAATAGTTGGATCGTGCCAAGAAACTGCCATGCTTGTATTCCAGTAAATTTAGGCAGAAATGTCGATTGCTTCTTTGTTTACCACCAAACTGCATGCAATCTACAACATGTCAAAGAAGGTTCAAGATAGAAGATGCCAAACAATATTTTCAATCAGTATAAAACCAAAGAAGAAACTTTTGAGCGTTTAAATATAAATCAATCAACTGTGATCAATCTTAAATTAGTTGGAATCCGGCAAAGTTCAGTCTATCCTATTCCGATACATCTCATTCCTGTAATAAGTACTAGTTTGTAAGTTAATTATGTCTAATGTCACACTCGAGTAACATACAAGATAAGCCGAGTAACACAAGAATTAGGTGTAAAGAACATTTAAATCTTTTAATCTTAACAAATTTACATGGGTTTCCATGTCTTGGAAATCATTAAGAGTCCCATGTGCAACCCAGCAAAGTGCATTGATGAATCCATTATACAACTATACCAGAAGCCAAATCCTCCAAGCTCTAAGACGGACATCCAAAATTCCACCCTATGATATGCAACACAGGCGTATGACAATTTCTGTGCATCCATCAAATGGTGCGGCATCAATTATGATGTACATCATCAAGGCCAAGTTTGACAGATAACCAGAAATCTTGCCAAAATAGCTTGTGGTCGTAATTCAAAAAATAAAAAGAGACAGCTCACACCATATATTGCATGCCGACCTGCACTAAATGTGAATGCGGTACACTCAAATTGGCAGTTCCCCTCCTACTATTCTTTCTCAAGAAAGCATAAAAATAATTAATGATGAGCTTCTTGATGAACCATGAATCCTTCCTTGCCCTAATATCTCCGTGACCAAGAAGATAAACCACACCAGATTCTTTGGCCTTGCGGATGAATGAGAGCTCCTTTTCAAGGGATTGCTCTGCCTCAGACACCAACGACTCAGAAGACGTTCCAGGTTTCAGCTCTTCTGAAGTGCTCTCTTCCATAACTGCCTTTCCTGTGTCCCTAAAATCAGCTAAGAGAGGAATGCCTAGTGAATAAACACTTCCATTTGGAGCTACTAGGACCCTTGAGAAGGAGTGCTCTTCTTCAGAGTCTGAACCATCGACATCACTTTCAAGTGATCGCTCCTGAGCTTCTCTGCGTATGAACTTCTCAAGACTTTCAATGAGCAGTTGCTCAAAAGTGTGATGATTTTCTTTACGAGCATCCTTGTACCCATATCTGTAGATCCAAAGTTTTGAAAAGAGAAATTAGTAGCCTACTAACCTTAGATGCACATCAATTGCAGAAGAGAAAGCAAATATTACGACAGAGAACTGTTCAAATTTATAAGCATCCAAAGCAGAGAGGAAGGAAGATAAGCTGGTCACTTAGCCATTGTTCGTTTGGAGAAAAGAATTAACCATCACGCACATAGGTGCTAACCCCTAAAGATTAGGAAAGTTCCAGCTTCTCAAAGGTAACCATCTGCCGCATATATTCATTTAATCATCTGTCATGCGACAGTTCTAATGAAGTTGTCTCAAAATCTGTGTAAAAGTTTATACTTATTCTAGCTATCTTTAGTCACGTCAGTTGGTTTGTGTAGAGAAGGTACTAGCAAAACGGGGAAATTTAGTTTACCTGGCAACACAACGGAATATGTGGTAGCTTCTGGGGCAGACTCGCCGAAACAGGAACCTTTCATTCTGAGGTACAACTGGAACAGGAACATACTTTATACAAACAAAAATGATCATGGAATGCACAGCAGGTAGAGTGGTGAGAAAATGTCCAAATATGGCCGGTATTCCCTTTGCTAGTTCATTGTAAAGCAAGCCAATTCCAGGAGCTCTTATAGTTCCAAGGTTGGGGCCCAATTCGCGCAACAAATCCATAGACATCTTTTGCTTGACTTCAGTTTCATACTTCAGCTTGCTTCCATAATTCCAGATGTACATAATCAGGAACAATACAACAGCAAAGACAAGTATAATCCAACTTCCATCTCCCACACTCCATAAAACAGACGAGAAGAATGTCAACTCCAATCCCAAGAAGATAATGACAAAACTTAGCACAATCAAGATGTTGATCTGCCATATCAGAAGCATAACAATCGTAACCAATATTGTTGTCATCATCATCACTCCAAGCTCTGCTATGGCTGTCAAACAGGGTATGCATCAGAAATCAACAAGGTGATCTATAAATCATTTGATGAACACTTGAAAGCACCTTAAGTTTTTCATCATCGAAGACATGACTCCGAATTGTATACAAAATTTACAAAAATGTTTTCTCCTATATACCAGAGTTAACAAGAAAAACTCTTCATGACAAAGGTAGGTTACTTTTCTCCGTGAACAAATCAATCATTGTAGAATGTATTCTCCTACTTACGATGGTTAACAAGAAAAACTCTTAATAACAGAGGTAGGTTAGGTTTCTTCGTGAATAAATGAATTATTGTACACGTACTACATACTTCAAACAGACTCTGCTGCAAAAGAATATGTAGAGCATCTGATGCAGGAGAACTAGGGTTACAGTGACAACAAACCAGCACTTTGTCAAGCAGTTTTTACAAGTAGTCCCTGTCATCTTCAAATTTTGGAATTGATAAAGAAAGTTAAATGATAAAATTTAAATGCTGAAAAATAGTAAAAGACTGTAGGTTTTCACGAATGAGTTTGAAAACACACAGCATTCAGAGCGTTTTAATTCCGAAACACCAGACAAATCAATGTAATAACAAGTTAACAAGATGGTAAAAAGAAATTAAAAAACAGTGAGCATTTTATATAAGGGTAAGGCTTCGTACATGCCACCCTCTCGGACCCCACCCACTTTGTTACCCCACAACTAGTGGGATTACACTGGGTAATTGTTGTTGTTGTGAGAATTTTATACAACAAAATAGGCACAAATAGTGTGGTTATCGGGAGACAAATTAACAAGATGGTATATGGACAAGGTATTTAAATTTTGTATCCACCAGCCTTCAAACGTTTATCAGAAAGCTCCAAGTGCACACCACGACAAACATTAAGTACTAAGGTAACAGAAAGAGCAATCAGCAAAGAAATTGAAAGTTCTAGAGAGAATAGGATTACCATAAGCATTTCCAATCTCATATATACTTGAGATAGAGCAGACCAACACCAAAGACAACGCCAGAAGAAACCAGTTCATGACTGGGATATAAATCTGACCCATGAACTTCCGGGACGTATGAATGATCTTGAGGCGAGGGAAGCAGCCTAGAGCTGTGGATTGTTTAATGCAAGAAAAAGTCGCTGTGGTCATTGCCCTACTGGCAATTAAAGCAGCTATATTGGCAATCAAGAAGACAGGCCAGAAAGCTCCACCTGCATATAATTGCAGAATTTTACCCAACAAATACTTTGTCTGTGTATTCTTTTTTATTCAGAGACGTATTTGTAATAATGAGAACTACACATGATCATGACACTTGTCTCCCATTGTTATTCTCATAATTTTCCACGTTTATTATAAATAACAAGATGTTCTCAGAGTGAGTGCTACAGGACTAGAAATTTACTTGGCACAGAAGAGAAGAAAGCTTGTGTTGTGTCGGCATGGTTCTCCATCAGGTAAGCAGCTTGACCAAGGTATCCCAATAGAAGGCACGGAAGCACAAGGAATATAAATGTAAGCTGCAAATTAAACAACATTCCATAATCTGTAACTATATCTGCTAAATTGAACAGCTTTAGTGACATAAAAGAGAGACGAATGGTTATGTCCCAAAAATGCATAGATCCATATTATTATATTAAAGTATATACCACCCCCCACCCCCAAAAAAAAAGTGCTGCATACCTGAACTGATCTCACAGAAAAATAGCAAAGGTCTGCAAACATTGCCTCAGAACCTGAATTTCAGAATTGGTGATCAGTTTATATATCTAAGAAAACAGATTTAAAACAAGAACAGGCTTGATGGCAAAATCGCAAGCACAATCTATTGTAAAAACGGAAAAAGAAGATACTAGGACACAACTATTAACTGGCGACACAATAACTGAACATGGAGAGGCATTGTATTCATGTCATAAATCAACACACTAAAAAGAAGAGCAGCTTAATTTTTACAACAGATTCTGTTGCATATAAAAGCTTGACCGAGAGTTTTACCCTTCAAAATAGTTAAGAGGGCAAACAGAAGTGCATATGGCTAGGCCCCTACTTAAAAGGCTTCACCATCTACCAATTCAGTGGTTCTATTTTATTGAAACTGCATTATGCAGGCAGGTTCAGATAAGAAAAGGAGAGAAATGACATAGAGATGTTAACTTTCATACCCTACAATGGAAATGAAAATATAGCAATGGACACAAGCTTACTGAGGTGATCCAAAAGATATTAAAGATGAAATTTGACCAAACACCACATTAGGAAGTGAAATAATAATGATAAATGTTCCACACATAGCATGAATTACACAGGAAAAATCATTTGATAGACTTCTGGATCAAGAGGAATCTGCAAAATGTACTCATCAATGTCCCAGGAAACAACTTAAAAAGGCATCCATATCCAAGGGCTGCTTTTTTCCCAAAACTAGAAACAAGTTCATGCTAAAACAGTAATATAAAGAGAAATCTCTGGAGCTGGCAGACTTTTGGTGATTCAACATTAAGCAATATACGTGAGTTCCAAAACTTTACTTCATTAGTAAAAGCCAATTTAAAAAGTCATTCACCCTGCAAATACCTATGTGCCCTAGCCCTTCTACACACACTCAATCTCATTATTTTAGGGTTACAGAGGCAGTGTTCAAATTGAACTGCCTGAGGGGGTGGGAGAGAAAATAAGAAATGGATGGATTAAAGAAGAGGTTTCTCAGCAATAGGTTTGCAGGAAAATGTTTATGCAGTTATATGTAAAACAACTCATGCTGAGCCAATATGCAAAAAAAATAAGAAGTCACAACAAATGGAGAGCAAGTTCAACGGAGCTTGCATCAACCTTCTTGACTCAACTCAATTAAACCCAAGGAAGGAAAAAAACATAGAACAATTCCTTCAGTATTCTGCCAATCAAATTACATCAGCTATCAAAAAAGTCAGTTCACAGGTGTCTACCTGTTGCACACAAAAGACAGCCACCAAGAGAGTACCAGGCCTTTGTTGAGTTGCGCTTGAAAAAGTAGTATATGTGAACAGGATTAAATGCCCTCCAAACACGAGAATCATACTTAATGAGGTTATAGACACCAATACCACCCAGGGAGCAAAACCATATAAACAGAGCAGGACCAACTACAAGACCCACTTTACTTGTCCCATACTTCTGTACACTGAAGAGAATTACAAGATATGCCACCGAGATCATCACTACTTGATCTGCAAAAGAAACAAAATCTAGAAACTTGAAACAAAAAGGACTTTAAGGTGCACAATTATAAAAGAGTGGAGGGAATTCATTTTCTCGCCTGATTTTAGAAAGTTGAATAACATTGCAGATTTAGTTTTAGCAGTTTAATAACATTATAGTCAGGTGATATTCAATTTTTTTTACAAATCACAACTGTTGGCCCAGGAAGGTGAGCCTTGGAGCATCAGTAAAGTTAGTTGTCTCCAGGTTCGAGCCATGGAATCAGCCATTGATGCCTCGATCCGGATCAAGGTAAGTCATTACATCATGCCCTCTTGACATGCAGCCCATCCCCGGACACTGCATGAACACAGGATGCTTAGTGCACCGGGGTGCCCTTTTTTTAATGTTGTTGGCCCAGGTTATCAAATTTTCAACAATACCAACTAGCCTAATAAACTAACAAAAATCCCCTTTGCGCAAACAAATTCATTGAGCTATGTGACGCTAATTTTGCATTATAACTATGGAGTTCATCACCATAAGATGCAAGAACAAATACTTAAGAGTAATTGCCAACTGGGCAGAACAATTTCACAATCAAACTACAAAAACATTGAAATACGGCCATCCAAAAATAAAAGGCCAGTAAAAACACTACATCATCATATAATAGGCCAACATTAAGGTCATAATGCTGATATTGCATAACACACGATTAGTCTTTCTTTAGCAATCTTACTTGTGCCACATACGACATAATCATAAAATCCTACAATTACTGAGCTAGGTGAAGGCAGTGAGGTTTACATCTCGTGGCATGTAGAGTATCAGAGTATAAAGCAAATTTGAACCATTTCTTGATTAGCTTTTGTCATCTTTACAAATAAATCTTACCTTCTATACATAGTTCAATTTTCACAGACGTCTTTAAAGGGGTGGTATGATGGAAATTATGAGCACGTCATTTTTTGTACGACTGTTTCAGTTTGTGAAGCTTCTTAGATCAACAAAAAATGGAACGCGATCTATTTCATGAAGTGAACAATATCGTACAGATAATATTACCTTGCTTAACCCCAGAAACTCCAACTTTTAAGCCACCAACAGCAGAAATTACTGCATCAACAAGAGTTTAAAACTAACATTAAATACACAAAAGAAATAAGGCGGGCTAATTTACACAGAAGAAAAAGACCCCAGAAGACCATAATACGGCAACCATCCACTTCTCAGAGCCAACAGATTTTGTAAAATGTCCTAGGATACCTGACATAGCAGGTGTAACAACACCATCAGCAATCACCATTGAAGTGCCAGCAAGAACTAACATCAGAAGAAGCTTTTTTAATGTCACTGAAGCTTCTAGTCTTTCTTTTATTTTTAAAGACCTCTCAAGTTCTGGAGATGGCACCTTCAGTCTAAAGCTTGATATGCGAGCATCTGATCGAAGTTGATTGGGAAGAAGATTAACCTTTGCATGCCTACAAAGCAATGAGTACAAAGCAAAGGTACCACCTGCAGTTATCAATCAACTAATTGAATAAATCAGAAGACACAAAATATGAAGTGTAATGTGGTAAGTGTCGTGAAACAATTAACCAAATTTAAATGTTAGCTTACCTTCACCGTCATCATTGGCCCAAAGAACAATTAGAACATATTTAACCAAGGGGATGAGGATTAAAGTGTATAAAACCAGGGATAATGCACCAAGAACATCTTCATTGCCATTGACTGGGGCCTTACTAAACATCACACTAAACGTATACAAGGGACTTGTTCCCACATCACCAAAAACAACTCCAAGAGTCTGAAAGACCAACAGGACAGTTCTGCCCACTGAGACATCCTGCAAAATGCACACAAAATTTAGTTAATTCTGCATCTGTTGTTCAAAATCAAAATCAACTAAGTTTAGCCAAAACAGAAGTCAAATAAAAACTATCATCTGGAAAGGACCTTTACTGAATGAAGTTAACAGAAAAAGCAGTGTTGTCAAAGGCTCATTTGAGGCATGCTTAAGCCCTGAACAAGGTGCAAAATAGTTAGGCAAGCGCTTTGCTTCTCTTAGGCAATGCTTTAGTTCAGGCACCGAGCCGCTAAGCTTACGTTTCATCCGTGATTGCCCAAAGGCTATGTATAGAAGAAGACACACAATTACTATTTCAATATTTCTATTCAATTCTTTTATGCAAATAACTGTTGTTTATGTTTATTCTTATTTTATTGTATTACATGTGTTTTTTATTGTCCTCATCAATTGCACCTTTTTCCAATGAATGCCTGCAATTTATTTTCTTTTTACGCGAAAAAATCCAACAGGCTTTGAAGCTCTTTACGGTTCTGACGTCTCATAATACTTTTGAGGAGGAACCATTAAACAAAGTCAAAAGCAAAAAAAAGGTGGAGGTTCTCAAATTAAGTATAACCCTAATCAGAAGTCGATCGGTCAAGCAACATAGGTGGTATTTGCTTCAAAATTTTGAAGTAGTGTTTTTACTCAAGAAAAGATATTCTTTGTAAAATTATTTTTCAACCACAATACCATGAAAGAAAGAACTATCAGATTTTAGGCTGGCGTTGCTTCAAATTTTTGAAGATGAATTTTCGCAAGAGAAGAAAAAGAATAAGAAATTGGAGAGGAGTTATTTTCAAACAAACGTGCCTGACTTGGTATTGGCTCAAAAGCAGCTTTTGCAAAAAACTGTAAAGAAAATTTCCCAAAGTTGTTCCCAACTTTAGAAGCTTATAATAACTATATGTTTATAAATTTATTAACATCAGTGGTGTCTGGTCCAATTTTATGCACAGCTTGACTATTCCACCAGATACTTGGTACCTCACCCAACACAGAGAAAAGGTAACTTTGTCAACCAAGGCATGGGCAGATAACAGAAATTGGGATTTGAACTTGGACTTCCAGATTTCACTCATTTCATTGACCATTAGGCTGCACCATTGGGTACATCATTCTAAAATATTTCTTATTAGTTCCTGAGTTGGCCCATTATGATTAGCTGGTGGTAGCTCATATGTGAAGCATTACCACTCATCTAGTAATACAGTACTTGTAGCTTATTGACCCCATTTGTGCCTTGAGTACAGCCTAGTTTGCTGACAGCAACATTTTTCTTTTGATAAGATTTGCAGGCAGCAATATTGTCAGACCATTCACTGTAAGATGCTGGCTTTCAGCCATTTCTTCTTCCTGAAATACTTAGTCCTCTCCACACAGCTTCAAGTTTCTTGGATAGTCATTTCACGACTTATTTTCTACAGTTACAGCCATCAAATGACTTTTATCCTGGTCTCGCTCTAGAATGGAAATGTGTCTCTAACAAGAAGGCAACTGAAATTCTTCTAATTGCTACAAAGTTATTCCAAGTCACTTGTGGTAACTGATAACGAAGCTATATCAAGCAATGGCTGGATGTGAACTTGGACAAAGGGCATTAGCTTAGTCAAAAAAATGTGAAACTTCCTGACAAACTAAAACAACACTAAGTGAAAGATTCTCGTGATTAACCATCATACAGAAGACAAGAGTTTCATTTGATAACATGAAGTGTATTGACAGTGGAGAGCTGTAAAATGCATGACTAGAAGAGTGAAAAATCAAGTGGGAGGGAGTGTAAAGTTTCAGTAGCTGAAAGGAAATGTCAGCTTTGCAGATTTAACTGAGAACATTGCTGTCAATAGAATTCGAGGAAGAAGACAAATGCTTCTCTGATTACGAAGAAAAGAGCTAAGCATGCACCTAGATCCAAGTTCAACAACTTTGTCTGTTCATTCCTTCTAACAACCTTGAGTTTCATGCTTCTTTCTCTAAGCTTGACCAGCCCTTTTTGTCTATTCAAGTCGTTTTAGTCTTCCTTCTATCTACCTCTAGTACATCAGATGAGCATCAACAGACTCCACATTTCAGTTCGTTAGTGATCATTATGAAAATGATCTCACGGCAAATAAATTGAACAAGTAGTTGATCATGGAAGGAAAGAAAAGCAGTACAAAGTAGCTCCAGCCGCTGGCTATACTAACAACATTAGTAAAACTAACTTCAACTTTCCATTTCTTCTCGGTTATCAATTCGGAAAGACATGGGGCGAAATAGAGTGAATGGATATATAGCATATCTCAAATAGCTTACTATCAAGACACTAAGTATTGTTGTATTAGTTTGGAACGTATAAGCCGATAGCAGATAAGTTTCTAGAAAATTAGGACTACTAGCAATGCAAAATAAATTGCCGAAAGTTCACCTCAAAGTCGTTCTTTTGAGCACCGGGAACTTCAAGTGCTTCGACATCAAACGAATCAATATGAGGACCAGTACGGATCAGTTTCTGCTCCGCATTATACTCATCATCAGAGTCCAGTGCCATGCCATTTCGTGGAGTCAAATCGCCATCATCATCCACAGTATCGCGATCACCATTATAGATATCCGAATCATCCTCATCCTGAAATACCCACCGTGATTCAATCAAGTCCACAGAGGTTAATCCGCCATTTTCCCTATCCCTTTCCCTCTCCAATCCCTCGTCCTTCATCTCAACAACACTTGTCAGGCTTCGATTTCTTCAATCAACGCAAGTGAAAAGTTCCTCCGGCGAGTATGTGTATTCGCACAAGTACGCATTTATGATGTAATATAAACGTTCCAAGCTCTCTTATTGAGAATGCACATTGCAACAGTGTAGAATTGCAGCTGTAGCTCGAGAGAATAGGATGAATCGAAACCCTAGGAGCTGAGAAGGGTTTGGGTGAGATTTTGAAAAATCAAAGATTTTTGCAGCTGTAAGTCTTTGCTATTTTGCTTTGAATGGATCGAGCAGTGAAGGAATACGTGGGTGGCAAGTGGCAACAACCTTTTTACAACAGCCACCGGGACAACCACGGATTTACTTTTACACCTTGTTTGGACGGTTGTTATCCATTGCATTATACTCTTGTCTAAATACAAATTTATTTTAACTATTATTTAAATTATATTGTATTGCATTATTATTTAAATTCATGATTATATAATACCATGCTTCGGATATGTGTATCGCATTAATTAATAAAAGTGTATAATAAATAAATAAATTATTACGTGTGTAATTTACATTATTGAACACATAACGATAAATAATTACGTAAATATTACTATCTCATATCATCAAGTTTATAAGTACATCATTTTTCAATAGACAAAATAATTGAATGTACTTTAGATTTTATATGTCTTTTTTTTTTCAATTGATGTCTGCATTGGAGCTCCAACTAAATTTGAATCGCACATCATAGGATCCATTTAGGGGTATAGTTCCTGACAGAATTTTTTCCATACTCAAGGCTCGAAACTCATATTGCTAATAAAGAATGGAGTAGTCTCACAATTGTATCATAATCTATGTTGATAATTCTATGTTTTTTCTAGCAAGGAAAAGAATATTTTAGTTTATCATTGAACTTTAAATTCATGTTCACCTCCTATCTACCTTGATATGAATTATAATTAATATATTTATATTTTCTATCACAATATAATTTAAATAATAAAATATCTATTTACCTTTTATTTGAGACTTTTAGCAAGAGAACGAGCATAGTAATTTCAATAACTTAGGTCATATATTTGGACGTTATAATTTATATTAAATTTCAATTTATATTTTCTTTGGGTAGAGGCTGTAACGTTGTATTCTGAAAGCTCCTTCAATTTTTAAATAAACCACATATATTTCTCCCAAGCATGTATACATACAAACAAAAATTGAAGTAATAGAAATGCAGATAAATTATTAACCAACATGCACTCAAATTACGGGATAATATAATATTATGAAAGAGAGAGGAACATATTATTACCTCTAAACTCATCGATGTATAAGCGTATTGTTTTGACGTGAATATAAAGTTACTCTTGTATAGATAATATGAGTTTCAATGTTATTGTCTAAGTGAAATTATTATTGAATTGTAGAACTTTATTTTTTTTTGGATATTATTTTGTTTCAATCCTAAATAGGTAAATTATTAGCAGAAAAATTTGACCCTTTTTCATATTTTTTGGAGTGTTTCCTTTCCTATTTTCATGGACAGTTTTTAGACCTTTTTTTTTTGGACTTTTTATTTGTTTCTATTTTGGGATTTTTTTTTTTAAAAGTTGATTATTATTTTGAAAGTTTTATTAGCTATTTTCTTTTTGGATCAAGTCCATCTTTGAAAGTTTTTGCCTATTTTTTTGGACCGTCTTTAAACCTTTTTTTTAAAACTTTTTTCTTTGATTTTTTTTCTTTCTGGATCAAGTTTATTTGAATTGAAAAGGGATTCTTTGTGTAGGAGTTTAACCACACTAAGAAAATCTTCTCTAATTACTTTTTATTGTGTTTATTATATTTAATATATTAAAATAATAATATAATCTATATCTATATCTATCTATACTATATTAAAAGTGTGAAGACCCTTAGAAATGTTGATTGAATTTTTTGTCCTTCATTAAAAGACTATGCTTTAGATAAAATCGTCTTTTCACTAATTTTTCTTAAATTATTATTTAATTATATTTATAATATTGACTTTCATTAAAAGACTATGTTTTAGATAAAATCGTCTTTTCACCAATTTTTCTTAAATTATTATTTAATTATATTTATAATATAGACTTTCATTAAAAGATTATGCTTTAGATAAAATCGTCTTTTCACCAATTTTTCTTAAATTATTATTTAACTATATTTATAATATTGACTTCTAAAATATATAAAAGAAGTGACAAAATTAATAAGGACTTCTTGTCATAGAAAGAGTGTTAAATCTTCCTTATTTGATAGACTTTTACTTTCTTCCTTATTTGAATGAAGAAAATACCCTACAACCGTCAAGAAAAATTCTAATTTAGGTTCTAATTAGTGATAAAATATCTCAATATATATCACCTTTATAAATAAATAATTTATTAAAATTAGTGAATTATTTACCTTTTTATAAGTTCATAATTAAATTTAATCTTTCTCTGTAATGTTTGTTATCAAACAAAGTACATGTTTTAATTTGTTCACGCGCAAAGCGCGTATGGTAAGACTAGTTAGAAAAAAAGGTGAAAGAAAGTTTTTTTTTCTACTTTCTTTTTGGATCAAGTCTATTTTTTGGAAGTTTTTTCCTTTTTTTTTTTGGATGGTTTTTGAACCTTTTTTGGACTTTTTTAAGGTTTTTTTTTCTGACATTTTCTCCCTTTTTTTAAGTTTTTTTAAAAATTATTATTTGAATTTTTCTTGACTATTTTCTTTCTTAATCAAGTCTATTTTAGTTGAAAAATGATTCTTTGTGTATGAATTTAATCATAATAAGAAATTTTTCTTTATTTAATTTTTAATATGTGTATTATATTTAATATTATTAAAAGAATAATATAATAATTTAAAAAATGGTGAAAAGATGATTTTGTCTAACATTGAGTCTTTTAATGAAGGGTAAAAAGTTCAAATAACATTTATAATGACCTTCACACTTTTAATACAATATAGATTAAAAGTTCTATTTTATATAACAAAAGATATGGTGTGATTATATCATTATCTTTATATTTTCGTCTCGTTTTGTTTCCTATATTTTCATAATAGTTCTACTCTGTACTCTATGGTTTATTGTATATGTACCATTCAAATTATGGATACGTGATATCATGTGACGACGAAAAAATATACAATCTATCCAAATATTATATTTATTAAGATAATACGATACGATACAACACAATATATTATGAAACAATACATAACAAC
The DNA here is from genome assembly GCA_038996855.1 of Solanum aculeatissimum. Taxonomy (NCBI): domain Eukaryota; kingdom Viridiplantae; phylum Streptophyta; class Magnoliopsida; order Solanales; family Solanaceae; genus Solanum; species Solanum aculeatissimum. The sequence continues at coordinate 1,400 of JBCEWC010012880.1, read as the reverse complement.
CATCAAAATAAAATGTCAAACATGTAAAATAAATTTTGAGGAGATTTTGATTCTTTAGTCTTTTATATATTTATAGTTTTGGGAATTATGTTTATGAGAGATATTCGTTTTTCCTAAATAAGTTGAAAGAAAATTTATTCTTTTATTCAATTATTCCCTCCATTCAATAATAATTCTCCACTGTTGACTCGAGACACACCTTAAGAAATATTAGTATCACTATACTACTTTTTAAATATATTAAATTTAATGCTTTGAAAAATGTAGTAAATCTTGAATAATATCTAATAGAAATAGTAAAATGAACACAAATGAAAAAATAATTTATTATTTTTTCAAACTAGACAAGTATTGTTATATATCTATTTTTAATATTATGGGCAGATAAAGGTAGACGGGGGAGATAGTAAGTAATTAGTCAGAAAAACTTTTTCCTCCTTGAATTTGTACTAATTTAACTCTCAACTAAGCCAGTAATTGCACATAAACCAATTATCTTAATCTTGTTTTTCACATGTTGCCCTTCACTAAATCTACTCGCGTCTTGCCTTGAATAACTTCATTTTTTTATTTTATCTTTCCTATTATATTCAAACATTCATTGATACATTTTCATTTTGTAACTTTCATCTTTTGAGTGCGAGAGTTGTTGACTGATCAATAACCTGACTTATACAATATAGTTGGTCTAATCACCATTCTATAATACTTACCTTTAAATTTTAGTTTCACCTTCTTGTTGCACAAGACCTTAGATGCAATGCTCAATTTTATTCACCTTGTATTAATTCAGTGATATCCTTATCATTCTCCCTGTTTATTGGAAAACAAACTCAAGATACACCTACAATACTGCGCATCGTGACACCTTTCTGAGTGCTCCAAATTCTATAACATAATGTCTAATATTTTCAATTCAATACATGTAATAATTCTTTTTTCGTAAAATCAAAAGAAACAAATTATACAAAGATAATACATTCCTCAAATACATTTCAATATCAGAATTAAAAAAGACAACATTTCTCTCAATGTTATGAAATTATAAAGTATGAAGAAGAAAAAGTAGAGAGAAAATTTCTTATTACTCTTGAATAATATTCAGGATATTCAGATGTATTTTACGATGAAGGAAACCCTTATATTTATAAGGAAAAAACCCTTATACTTATAAGGAAAAAACTGATTTGGTTTCCAAGTAGGATTCCTAACTATTAAAGGAAACTAAATAATAGACATTCACTATAAATTAAATATGTTTATAACACTCCCCCTTGAATGTCTATTTGCTAGATTATATGCCTTGTTAAAACCTTACTAGGCAAAATCCAGTGGAAAAAAATTCTAGTGAAGGAAAAAGAGTGCACATATCTAATAATACGCATTTTGGATGCCTCATT
>JBCEWC010012879.1:0-15515 GCA_038996855.1 Solanum aculeatissimum | reverse complement strand
TGCACCAGAATGTTGGCTTGTGGAATGCATCAAATTCAGGTAAAGGTGTGATTATTGGTTTATTAGATAGTGGAATTTCTCCTCAACATCCTTGATTTAGTGATAATGGAATGCCTAATCCATCTCTTAAGTGGAAAGGCAAATGTGAGTTCAATGTTACAAATCATTGTAACAAAAAGCTTATTGGAGCAAGAAATTTTGTGCAACCGGATATGTCTCCTTCAGATGATAATGGACATGGGACACATACTTCAAGCACAGCCGCAGGAAACTTTGTGAATGGTGTCGATTTTTTTGGTAATGCTAATGGCATGACTGCTGGCATTGCGCCGCGAGCCCATGTGGCCATGTACAAAGTCTGTTATTTAGATTTTCTAGAATTCAATATCTTAGCTGGTCTTGATGCTGCAATTGGAGATGGTGTGGATGTGATTTCCACTTCAATTGGATCAGGAGACTCTTCACCTTTATATGATGATAATATAGCTATTGGCGCATATAGCGCAATAAAGAAGGGGACTTTGGTAAGTTGCTCTTCAGGAAATAGTGGACCGGTTAGTGGTACTGTGAAAAACGGCCCCCCGTGGATTCTCACAGTTGGGGCGAGCACAACAGATAGAAAGATAAGTGCGGTTGCAGTTTTGGGTAACGGAGCTCAGTATGAAGGTGAATCAGCCTTTCAACCAACAAATTTTTCACAAAAATTGTTACCACTTGTGAATGGCAAGATTTGTGAATCATTGAATAGAAGTGATGTCAAGGGTAAAATAGTGTTGTGTGATACAAGCGGTTTCTCCTCTAGAAATGACAAAGGAGGAATAGTGAAAAATGCTAGTGGTGCTGGCATGATTCTTATGAATGAAAAGTATCGTGGCTCTACAACTTTCTCAGAATATGATGTCATTCCCACGACACATGTTAGTTACAATGATGGGCAAGATATCATAAACTATATGAAATCAACATCAACACCAGTTTCAACGATATCATTCAAGGGAACGAAAATTGGAACAAGCACGCACCAACGGTTGCTTACTTTTCTTCGAGGGGACCATTTATGCAGAGTCTGGGCATACTAAAGCCAGACATTATTGGCCCTGGATTGAATATCCTTGCAGCGTGGCCAACCACTGTAGGAGGTGAGACAACATCTGCATCTTCATCAGCGATGTTTAACATCCTTTCTGGAACACGATGTCTTGCCCTCACCTTGCAGGAGTTGCAGCATTGTTGAAGAACGCACATCCGAATTGGTCCCCAACTGCAAAATCTGCAATTATGACCACAGCTGACCTCGTCAACCTTGGAAACAATCCAATTCAAGATGAGACACTTAACCCTGCTGATCTACTTACAATAGGATCAGGGCATGTAAATCCATCAAGAGCAAATGATCCAGGACTCGTTTATGAAATCCAACCCGAAGATTACATCCCATACTTATGTGGCTTGAACTATACAGATGATCAAGTTAGTGCCATTGTGAAAAAGAAGGTACATTGTACATCAAACATACCTCAATCAGAGTTGAACTATCCATCATTTTCAATTCCTAAGGAATCAAGTCCTCAAACTTATACCAGGACTGTGACCAATGTTGGAGAAGCAATTTCAGCTTACACAGTTAAAGTATTGGGGCTCAAAGGCGTCGAGTTGACTGTTAATCCCACAATCTTGAAATTTACATCATTGAATCAGAAGGCGTCGTATAATGTAACTGTTAAGTCTTCAGATCTTAGAGGACATTCCCAAGGATACATAATTTGGTCTTCTGATAGGCATTCTGTTAGAAGTCCAGTAGAATTATTTCCTCGTATCAATGTGATTTAATTGATTGGATTTTGTTAATTCAATCATGGGGTATTATTTAGACAAACTCCTATGTGAAGGTTTTGTTATGTGAAAAAATTGTCATTAAAAATGAAAAAAGATATAATGGAGAAGTGTTGAGTGAGGTTTTGATGATCACTACACTGTAGTGAGGATCAGGTCACCCATCAGGTTGTTAACTGTCTGCAGATATGGCATACAGTTGTCAAAGTTGTTTGATAGGTGAAATATCACTCCAAAATGTACCGAAGGACCAGTGGTCCATCCAATGATTCTTCTCAGTATAAAAGGAGCGTGTCCAATAAATAAAATCATCTTTTTGGAATTCACAAGTATAACGATCCTTGCTCTTTTCCAAAAGGCTCTCTTGGCTCCTTGTGAAGTCTCAACTGCCTGCTGACAGGGGACTTGATAAAAGACGTCATTCAGTCTCCTTTTCTATATGTAGTTGTAGTGTGTCAATATTGTAAGATCACTTCCTAAGTCTATAAAGGAAAGCTGATCATTGTGCATTTGCGGTTTCAAGGTTTTTGTAAGACTCTTGGGTAGATGTTGCCTTGAAGTCATTCTAGTAGTGGTCTCACATCATCTAGGGTGGTGAGTGGATAGACTAATACTTGTGTAAGTTGCTCATGGCTTGTAAGTAGGTTGCAAGTGAGGAAAGTGAGGGAGTGTAGCAAATAAATTGTGTGTGTTGTATTTGACTACATTGCTCATTCACTTAGTAGATTTTGGATTTTGAAAATCCTGTTGAATAGGTCGTGATTGTTCCTCCCTTGAGCAAGGAGTTTTTACACGTTAAATCTCTGTCTTTATTTTGTTTGCTGCTTGTTTACTTTTATTGTGTTCAAAGGACTTGATCCCTTTGTGACGATAATTGTGTTGTAGCTCAACAAGAAGTAACAAGTAATGAAAAACCATCATCGTACATATCATCACACGTATCAAATTCATGAGTTAACATATCCCAAAGGCACAGAAGTGTTTGTGAATGCTTGGGAAATTGAAGAGATCTTAAATGTTAGAAAGACCCTTCGGATTTCAAGCCAACAACCTATACTACAATCAAGCTAGATTAATATAGACTTCTACCTAAGGATTCCAAGGTCACAGCAAACTCAGAATCCTAACAACAAAAACAACTAAACATCCAATGATCAATGTTCCTTTATAGATTAGGAAATTGATCTTACAAGATTCTTAGCACAGAATATAACAAAGACTTAAAGGAAAAATATAGACCTCGTCTATCAGGTCTCTTGAGTGTTGAAGTCGTATTACTCACTGTGAGACAAAGAGGACTTTTAATCTTGAAAGCTTACAATGTTAATTCTCCAAAAAGTCACATATTGTTCCTTACAAGGTTCCTTTTATATGTACATGAGGGAACCTCTGAAAATTCGTTGGTCCTTCAGTACGATAAAGGACAACTTTCCACCAACCATGCAGCTTTTCCAGTTGCAGTCCAACAGAGTCACTTTTACCTTTTTAGCCCGATGTTGATGTGATACCCCATAACTCTATTCTCACATGTGCCTATGTTTCGAGACTCATTCTTACATATGAGAAGCGTATTAGGGTCATACGAGACTCCTAACACTTAGCCGAGTTCAAAACTTTCCTATAAATTGAGTTTCTAGTGTTAGATTATGCAAAAGTCAACTTTAAATGATCATAACTCTTATCCCACAGAGGATTAGGTTTCCCATCACCTACCAAATGAAAGCTATTTGAATTATCTTTCCAACGCAACTAATTTCACCTCATTTGGAGTTCAGAATAAAAAATTATGGTAATTTTACTACAGACTGCTAGAGCAGAACTCATCTACGAAACCCTATTATATGTCGTGGATTAAAGTACGACCCGTTTGTTAACTCGTGGAAAAAGTCCTAAAAAATTCAATTTTGAGCCCCAGACTTCACGGATCTATCTATAAGTCGTAAAGGATTCTATGGGTCATGGTTTGGTCTCGTGGAATGTTCCAGTAACCTCAAAATTCTTGCCCAAAAGTTTACGGAAGGGTCCCTACGGGTCATGGAAGTTTCTAGGGGTCATAGATGGGCCCATAGACAGCTTTTGACAGCTTTTTCTAAAGGATGATTTTGGTCTTTTTCCACCCTTTTAAAGCCTAGACTTGACCTTTTTGTACCTAAATAAAGCCCTAAATATATCAGTTCATTCTTTTTATGCTAAAACACCCTCTCTAACTTAGAACAAGGCTAGGGTTTGAAGCAAAAACTTGAGAATTCCTCCAAACTGTTCCAAGACACAAATTTTCAGATATGTAAGGCTAACAAAAACATGGATTTTGTTCTTTCATGATGCCCCATAACCTGAGTTGATGGAGTTGTTAGTGAATTGAGTATACCATGATGTTTTCTTAAATTTTAATGTATTTCTATATAATTTTATATGAATTACAACTTTTATGAATTAAATACTTGAAATTGATGATTTTGCTTTTCTACATGAACCCTAGACTGAATTTTTATTTTTTTACGTATACACGTAATGAGTATGCATGAGTATAAATTGAGCCTAAATAGCCTATGGAATTTTTAAATGCTTTAACTCTAATTTTGATTTCTTGAATGTTATGAGTTAGAATGATGCATGATTGAGCCTTGATGAATCAGGAGTTGAACCTTAAAAGAATGTAACCAAAGAGTTGATAATGATGTGATGAATTGAGTTGATGAATGTCCAATGAGACTAGATGAATGAGCTAAGCATAGGGTTGATGTCTTATGAGCATGTTGAGTCTTAGGAGGAGTATTGAGCATCGAATTGAGTAAGAGTAAGTCTAACTCAAACTCAATAACTACGTGGACAACGTAGGAGAGGATTGAACCATAAAAATAGATGTTTCCCTATTGTCCCAAAAAAAGGACTAGATATTATTATTGTGGATCCACTGATGGGATGTCCTTTACCCTGGCAAAGTATTAGATGGATGTGGCAATGTCATTATTTCATTATATCATCACCGATTTATAGGTGATGGTTGTCGATTAGAGAAACTCTCAAATAGACCTTGATAGTACTCTGAGTGAATTGGATTAGATGGTATGTGAGTGGTCATTGTCTAAATTACATTTCTTACTTTAGACTCTTGACTTAATGATTGAGTTCCCTACTTTCTTCATTTGAACTATTTTGAGTTGATGTTATTCTACCTTTACATGTTTAATTCTACATACTCGTACATTCCACGTACTGATGTCCATTTGGGCCTGCATCTTTTCATGATACAGAGACAGGTATTAGTGTTCATCAACAGGCGCTCCATTGATGACCTATTTATATTCAGTTGATTGGTGAGTCCTCCTATACTTTTTGAGGATACTATGTTTCTTTCTTGCTTTGAGTTAGACTTATTTTATTTTATTTTGAGGTAGTTATGGACTTGTCATTGGCACTAGCTGGTCAGATGTTTAGAGGCTTCATATACTAGACTGTCGAGTTATATTTGGATGTTATTTTTGACTAGTCTCTTTCACACTAGTCTTACTTAGTTGATGGATAGATTATTTGGCATTTGGCCTTGATTATCATTTCATTTGTTGAGTATTATTTACTATTGATATCTTCCGCTATTAGAATGTGATTGGACAAATGTGATGAGACCTAGTGGTTCGCTTGGGGACTAGAAATAGTCTCTGAGTATCGGCCACGCCAAGGGTACTCTCCTAGGGTGTGAAAAACTTGGTATCAGACCACAAAGTTTAAGTGTCCAAAGGAGTCTATGAAGTAGTGTCTAGTAGAGTCTTGTTTATAGGTGTGTTGTGCACCATACTTTATAAGCAGGAGGCTATAAGGAATTGTTACACTTTTCTTGTATTCTGAGTTTGTGCAATAAAGTTTAACCCTATTAAAGTATCTATTTTATTCGTATGTTACGTGTTTGCAGATCATGCCTCCTAAGTGTACCGTCATCCAAAGAGATACTTCAGCCTCTAATGTTGTGAATACCCTACCAGAGGTGCTTACTCAGATGGAGACGAGGGGTCGAGGTCGACCAATTAGAGCCACCAATGTCCCAAAAGCAACTACTGCTCCACCTGCTCCTACTACGAAAGATGATTTCAGAGGAGCTATCACTATGCTCACCCAACTGGTAGCCGCTCAGAGTGAGAATTAGAGATCACAGACTCCTATTTCTCGCTCCAAAGAGACAACTACTGCATCCAGACTTAGAGATTTTCCGAGGATGAACCCACCAGTCTTTACAAGCTCTAAGGTTGAGAAAGACCGCCAAAACTTTATTGATGAGATGTGGAAGGTGTTGAAAGTTGTGCATGCAACTGAAATTGAGGGAGTTGAACTTGTTTTCTATCAACTCAAGGATGTGGCAAATGTTTGGTACAATCAGTGGGAAGAGATCCAAGGTCAAAATGGTGATCCTGCCATTTGAGATGATTTTAAGAGTGTCTTTCTTGACCACTTATTTCCACGAGAGTAGAGGGAAGTGAAGGTTGAGGAGTTTGTCAACTTAAAGCAAGAGGGGATGACTGTCAAATAATATAGCCTCAAGTTCATATAATTATCCAGGTATGCTCCAAAAGTGGTCCCTGACATAAGATCTAGAATGAGGAAGTTCATATCCGACTTGGGCAAGCATGTGAAAAAGTAGAGCAAAATGATATTGCTGATTTCGAGCATGGACATCTCTAGATTTATGGTCTATACGTAATAACTTGAGGAGGATAAGAAGAGGGATAGGGAGGAGCATTTGAGCAAGAAGGTTAAATCAGTAGGGCATGAGTCTAGCCAGCATAAGCAAGGTAAGGGGGACATGTCCTACTTTCAAAAGAGGTCTTCAAATTATGCATCATCCTCAGCAAGTGCACTAGGTCCGAGTAACAAGTATGATCAGAAGTCTCAGAGATATCAGAATTCCAAAGCTCAGGGTTCTCAATCTCAAGATAGTATGACTCAAGGTTCGAAGGGAAAACCACCATATGGCAAGTGCGGCAAACTCCACCTAGGTGAGTGTCATGAGGGCACAAATGCTAGGTATAAGTATGGAAAGATTGGTCATTTTCAGAATGAGTGCCCAATGAGAAGGTGGGGTGAGGGAGGTAATAGAGCTCAGTCTTCAGCCGCACCACCAACCAGTGGTAATCAGAGAGGTGTCACTACTAATACGGCGGGGGGGTACAAACCATCCGACAAGATCAGGAAGCTACACCAGATATTGTTATGGGTATACTTCGAGTCTTTTCCTATGATGTATATGCCTTGCTTGACCCAAGTGTCACATTATCATTTCTGACTCCATATGTGGCTAGTAAGTTTGAGATCCTTCCTGAATGTCTTCTTGAGCCTTTTAGTGTTTCTACTCCTACTAGTGAGCCTATCATAGCCGAAAGGGTTTATAAAGATTGCAAAGTGTCCATCTATCATAGGGATACTCTTACTAATTTTATTGAGTTAGAGATGGTTTAATTCAATGTGATCTTTGGCATGGACTGGATTTATGTCTGTTATTCCTTTGTTAACTGTAGAACCCGGACGGTCAAGTTCCAATTTCTGAATGAGACTGTTATATAGTGGAAGAGTAGTTCTGTAGTGCCTAAGGGTAAGTTTATTTCCTACCTTAAGGCCATAAAGCTAATTTATAAAGGATGTATCTATCACCTCGTGCGAGTTAAGGCTAATGATGTAGGTTATCCACCTTTTGAGTTAGTTACAGTTGTCAATGAGTTTCTTGATGTCTTCCCTGATGATTTGCCTAGAGTCCCTCTTGATAGGGAGATCGACTTTGGGATTGATGTTCTCCCCGATACTCAGCCTATCTCTATTCCTCTATATAAAATGGCTCCCGTCTAGTTGAAAGAATTGAAAGAGCAGTTGAAAGATCTTTTGGATAAGGGATTTATTAGGCTGAGTGTCTCTCCGTGGGGCACTCATTCCTATTTGTCCAAAAGAAATATGGTTCTCTCAGAATGTGTATAGATTATCGCCAGTTGAATAAAGTGACTATTAAAAACAAATATCCCTTTCCAAGGATTGATGACTTATTTGACCAACTTCAGGGTGCCACTGTTTTCTCCAAAATAGACCTCATGTCAGGCTATCACCAGTTGAAAGTGAGAGAATGTGACATTTCGAAGATGGTTTTTCGAACCCAATATGGCCACTTTGAGTTTCTGGTAATATCCTTTAGACTGACTAATGCTCCTGTCGTTTTCATGGACTTGATGAATAGAGTATTCAGACAGTACCTTGACATGTTAGTGATTGTACTTATTGATGACATATTAGTGTACTCCATAGATGAGGAAGAGTATGTCGATCACCTTTGAATTGTTCTTCAAACGCTTAAGGATAGTGAGTCGTATGCAAAATTCTTTAAGTGTGAGTTTTGGCTCAAGTCTGTGGCTTTTATAGGTCATATTGTTTCGAGTGATGGTATTCGAGTAGATATGCAGAAGATTGACGCAATTAAGAACTGGCCTAGACCCACCTCTCTAACTGATATAAGAAGTTTTCTGAGTTTGGTTGGTTACTACCGCAGATTTGTTGAAAGATTCTCTTCTCTATACTCGCCATTAACTAAGCCGACTCAGAAGAAAGCTAAGTTCTAGTGGTCTGATAAGTGTAAGAAGGGTTTTCAAGAGTTGAAAACTAGATTAACAACTGTTCTAGTGTTGACTTTACATGAAGGGACTAATGATTTTGTGATCTATCTTGATGCTTCTAGAGTAGGATTTGAATGTGTTTTGATGCAAAGAGCTAAGGTCATAGCTTACACTTCCAGACAACTTAAAAACCATGAGAGAAACTATCCAACTCATGACTTAGAATTGGCTACGGTGGTGTTTGCACTCAAGATTTGGCGCCACTACTTATATGGAGCACATGTCGATGTATTCATAGACCACAAAAGCCTGCAATATGTACTCACCTAGAAAGAGCTTAACTTAAGGCAGAGGAGATGTCTTGAGTTGCTCAAAAACTATGACATGAACATCTTCTACCATCGATGTAAAGCTAATGTGGTTATTGATGCTCTTAGCAAGTTTTTATGGAAAGCACTGCTTATGTGGAAGGAGAGAGGAAAGAGTTGACCAAAGAGGTGCACAGGCTAACACGATTGGGAGTTCAACTAGATTAATCTGGTGAAGGTGGAATACTTGTGCATAACGGGTCTATGTCATCTCTTTTGGTTGAGGTAAAAGATCCTATCCTACTCCAATTGAAGGAAGATGTACATAAGCATAAAGTAATACATTCGTCAAAAGGGAAGATGGGGTATTGAGATACCAAAGTAGATTGTGTGTTCCAGATGTTAATGGTATTCGAGAAAGGATCATAGCAGAAGCCCAAAACACTAGATATTCTATCCATCCAGGGTATACCAAAATGTATCACGACTTGAGAGAGGTTTATTAGTGGAGTGGGATGAAGAGAGACATTGCAGGCTTTGTTTCTACGTGCCAAACTGCCAACAAAGAAAAGTTGAGCACCAAAGGCCTTGTGGAGTAGCCCAGAATTTTGAAATTCCAGAATGAAAGTGGGAGGTGATCAATATGGATTTCATCATAGGCTTACTGAGGTCTCACAGACAGCATGATTCAATCAGGGTGATTGTTGATAAGATGACTAAATTAAATTAGCCCACTTCTTGGCGGTAAAGACTACCAATACGGTAGATGACTATGCTCAATTATATATTCGAGAGATTGTCATATTGCATGGAGTTCCTTTGTCTATCATATTGGATAGAGGAGCTCAATTCACTGCCCAATTCTTGAAGTCCTTTCAGAAAGTCCTGGGTTCAGAGGTGAACCTTAGTACTGCTTTCCACCCTTAGACCGATGGTCAGGCAGAGAGTACAATACATACCTTAAAGGATATGTTGAGGGCCTGCATCATCGACTTTAAAGGTAATTAGGATGAATACTTGCCTCTGATTGAGTTTTCCTACAACAACAACTTTCATACGAACATCTAGATGGCTCCTTATGAGGCCCTCTATGGGAGAAGATGTAGATCACCGATTGGATGGTTCGAGGTAGGTGAAGTAGGGTTGATTGGACCAAACTTGGTACATTAAGTTGTGGAGAAAGTAAATATCATCCAAGAGAGATTGAGAACTGTATAGAGTCGCCAAAAGTCCTACACTGATGTCAAGAAAAGAGACCTAGAGTTTGAAGCAAAAGATTGAGTTTACTTAAAAGTGCCACCCATGAAAGGTGTAATGAGATTCAGGAAGAAGTTAAAGTTGATTCCTCGATAAATTGGCCCTTACCAAATTATGAGGAGAATGGAAAATGTAGCTTATGAGTTGGAGCTACCCCAAGAGATGGCAGTCATCCATCTAGTCTTTTACATTTCTATGCTTAAAAAGTGTTTGGGAGATCCGTCCTTGGTTGTGTCGGTTGAAAGTATTGGAGTGAAGAATAGTTTGAGTTATAAAGAGATCTCAGTCCAAATCCTTGATCGTTAAGTTTGCAAGTTGAGAACTAAAGAGGTTGCTTTCATAAAAGTGTTATGGAAAAGTTAATCCGTTGAAGAGGCTACATGGGAGGCTGACAAGGATATGAAGGCTAGATACCCTCACCTATTCGTGCCTTCTAATGATGAAATTGATGGTAATGATTCATTTCTATTCTCTGAGTTACTTTCTCATTGTTGAGTTGAGTTCTTATCTCTGAGTTAATATTCCTCTTGAGTCTATGAGTATTTGAGTTTGCATGTCTTTAACTGTATTCATGCCTATTGATGATGTTAGAAATAGTCTTTCAATTTTGAATCCTGAGTTGAAGTTGAGTCTTGAATATGAGTATTTGAGTAATCCAAGTATTTGAGTTCTTGTTAGTATTCTTGCTTAGTAAGTCTTGAATTGCTCACCATTTGAGGACAAATGATCCCAAGAGGGATATATTGTGAAACCCCATTACTCTATTCTCACATGCACCTATGTTTTGAGACTCATTCTTACATATGAGAAGCGTATTACGGTCATAAGAGACTCTTAGAACTTAGCCGAGTTCAAAACTTTCCTATAAATTGAGTTTCTAGTGTTAAATTATGCAAGGGTCAACTTTAAATAATCATAACTCTCAGCACACATAGAATTAGGTGTCCCATGACCTACCGGAAGAATTCTCTATGAACAATATTTCCAACGCAACTAATTTCACCTCATTTGGAGTTCGAAGTCAAAAGTTATGGCAATTTTACTACAGACTACCAGAACAGAGCTCATCTATGAAACCCTATTACAGGTCGTGTATTAAAGTACGACCCGTCTGTTAACTCATGGAAAAAGTCCTGAAAAATCCAATTTTGAGCCTCAGACTTCTTGGATCCATCTACTGGACATAAAGGAATCTACAGGTCATGGTTTGGTCTCGTGGAATGTTCCAGTAACCTCAAAATTCTTGCCCAAAAGTTTACGAAAGGGTCTCTACGGGTCGTGGAAGTTTCTACGAGTCGTAGATGGGCCCATAAACGCCTTTTGATAGTTTTTTCTAAAGGGTTATTTTGGTCTGTTCCCACCCTTTTAAAGCCTAGACTTGACGTTTTTTACCTAAATAAAGCCCTAAACGTATCAGTTCATCCTTTTTATGCTAAAACACCCACTCCAACTTAGAACAAGGTTTCAAGGAAGAAAAGGCTAGGGTTTGAAGCAAAAACTTGAGAATTCTTCCAAACTGTTCTAAGACACAAATTTCCAGGTATGTAAGGATAACAAAAATATAGATTTTGTTCTTCCATGTGCCCTATAACCTGAATTGATGGAGTTGTTAGTGAATTGAGTATTCCTTGAAGGTTTCTTGAGGGATTTTCTTAAATTCTAATGTATTTCTATATAATTTTGCATGAATTACAGCTTTTATGAATTAAATACTTGAAATTGATGATTTTGCTTTTCTACATGAACCCTAGACTGAATTCTTATTATATTTACATATGCACGTAAATGAGTATGCATGAGTATATATTAAGCCTAAATAGCCTATGGAATTCCTAAATGCTTTAACTCTACTTTTGATTTCCTGAATGTTATGAGTTAGAATGATTCATGATTGAGCCTTTATGAGTCAAGAGTTGAACCTTAAAAAATGTAACAAAAGAGTTGATAATTGATGTGATAAATTGAGTTGATGAATATACAATGAGACTAGATAAATGAGCTAATCATAGGGTTGATGTCTTGTGAGCATGTTGAGTCTTAGGAGGAGTATTGATCATCGAATTGAGTAAGAATAAGTCTAACTCAAACTCAATAACTACGTGACCAACATAGGAGAGGATTGAACCATAAAAATGGATGTTTCCCTTTTGTCCTAAAAAGAGGACTTGATGTTATTATTGTGGATCCACTGATGGGATATCTTTTACCCTGGCAAGGTATTGGATGGATGTGGCAACGACATCGCTTCGTTGTATCATCATTGGCTCATAGGTGATGGTTGTCCGTTAGAGAAACTCCCAAAAAAGCCTTGATAGTACTCTGAGTGGATTAGATTAGATGATATGTGAGTGGTCTTTGTCTAAATTACATTTCTTACTTTAGACTTTTGACTTGATGATTGAGTTCCCTACTTTCTTGAGTTGAGCTATTTTGAGTTGATGTTATTTTATCTTTACATGTTTCATTCCGCCATTTTACATACTCATACATTCTATGTATTGACATCTATTTGGGCTTGCATCTTTTCATGATGCAGAGATAGGTACTAGTGGTCATCAGCACGTGCTCCATTGAGGACCTACTTACATTCAGTTGATTGGTGAGTCCTCCCATACTTTTGGAGGATACTATGTTTCTTTCTAGCTTTGAGTTAGACTTATTTCATTTTATTTTGAGGTAGACATGGACCTGTCATTGGCACCAGCTAGTCAGATGTTTAGAGGCTTCATAGACCAAACTGTCGAGTTATATTTATATGTTATTTTTGACTAGTATCTTTCACGCTAGTCTTACTTAGTTGATGGATAGATTGTTTGGACTTTGGCCTTGATTATCATTTCATTTCGTTGAGTATTCTTTACTATTTATGTCTTCTGCTATTAGAATGTAATTGAACGAATGTGATGAGACCAAGTGGTTCGCTCAGGGGCTAGCAATAGTCTCTGAGTGTCGGCCACACCAATGGTACCCTCCCGGGGCGTGACAGCTGACCTGGTCCCAATTTATACTAAAAGTTTGTTGATCATCAAAACAGTTACATAACAACAAGATTTTTCTAATTCAAAAGAGTTACATCTCTAGTATCAATCATTTTTGTCTAAAAGTTCAAGTAGTTCATCACGCATTTTGCATTCTTATTGTCATGTGTTCAATGGCTTTGCTGCAACGTTGTCATCAGATAAAGTAAAAGAAATGGAAAAGAAGTCTGGTTTTGTGTCAGCGCGTCCCCAACGGATACTTCAGATGCACACCACACACAGTCCAAGTTTCCTTGGGTTGCGCTAGAATGTTGGTTTGTGGAATGCATCAAATTCAGGTAAAGGTGTGATTATTGGTTTATTAAATACTGGAATTGATCCTCAACATCCTTCATTTAATGATAATGGAATGCCTAATCCACCTGTTAAATGGATAGGCAAATGTGAGTTCAATGTTACAAATCATTGTAACAAGAAGCTTATTGGAGCGAGGAATTTTGAGCAAGCAGATAGGTCTCCTTCGGATGAAGATGGACACGGGACACATACTTCAAGAACAGCCGCGAGGAACTTTGTGGATGGTGACAATTTTTTTGGTAATGCTAACGCGGCTTTTGGCATAGCGCCTCGAGCCTATGTAGCAATGTATAAAATCTGCTTTGGATTTTGTGAAGAAGTCGATCTTGTAGCTGGTCTTGACGCTGCAATTGAAGATGGTGTGGATGTAATTTTCATTTCAATTGAATTGGCAAAC
Source organism: Solanum aculeatissimum (assembly GCA_038996855.1). NCBI lineage: Eukaryota > Viridiplantae > Streptophyta > Magnoliopsida > Solanales > Solanaceae > Solanum > Solanum aculeatissimum. Next base: position 1,801 of record JBCEWC010012879.1, on the reverse strand, counting down.
TATCCTCCTATATATGATGAATTGATGATAATATAGCAATAGGCTCATATAGCGCAATGAAGAAGGGGATTTTTGTAAGTTGCTCAGCAGGAAATAGTGGACCGGGTAATGAAGGTGTAGTAAATGGAGCTCCATGGATTCTAACCGTTGGTGCTAGCACAACAGCTAGAAAGATAAGTGCAGTAGCAGTTTTGCATAACGGTGCAGAATATGTGGGTCAATCAACCTTTCAACCAACTAATTTTTCACAAAAATTATTGCCAATCATAAATGGTAATGATTTTGAGTGGTTGGATACAAGAGATGCCAAGGGTAAAATAGTGTTGTGTGATACAAGCGGTGACACATCTAGAACCAATAAAGGAAGAGTAGTGAAAGAGGCTGGCAGTACTGGCATGATTCTCATGAATGAAAATACAACATTCTCAGCACATGATGTAGTTGTAATCAACATCAACACCAGTTGTAACGATATCATTCAAGGGACCAAGAATTGGAGATAAGCACGTGCCCACAGTTGCATACTTTTCTTCGAGGGGACCATTTATGAAGATTCAGGGCATACTAAAGCCCGACATTATTGGCCCTGGAGTGAATATCCTTGCAGTGTGGCCAATCCCTATAGGAGGTGAGACGGCGTTTAACATCCTTTCTGGAACATCGATGTCTTGCCCTCACCTTACAGGAGTTGCAGCATTATTAAAGAGGGCACATCCAGATTGGTCTCCAGCTGCAATTAAATCTACAATCATGACCACAGCTGACTTTGTCAACCTTGGAAACAATCCAATTCAGGACGAGACACTTAACCCTGCTGATCTACTTGGTCGGATCAGGGCACGTGAATCCATCACGAGAAAATGATCCCGGACTCATTTATGACATCCAACCCCAAGATTACATCACATACTTATGTGGCTCAAACTATACAGATAGTCAAGTCAGTACCATTGTGAAAAAGAAGGTACATTGTACATCAAGCATCCCTCAATCAGAGTTGAACTATCCGTCATTTTCAATTCCTAAGGAATCAAGTCCTCAAACTTATACCAGGACTGTGACCAATGTTGGAGAAGCAATTTCAGCTTACACAGTTAAAGTATTGGAGCTCAAAGGTGTCGAGTTGACTGTTAATGCCACAATCTTGAAATTTACATCATTGAATCAGAAGGCGTCGTATAATGTAATAGTTAAGTCTTCAGATCTTAGAGGACATTCCCAAGGATACATAATTTGGTCTTCCGATAGGTACTCTGTTAGAAGTCCAATAGAAGTATTTCCAAGAAGCTGAAGGAGCTTTAATTTATTTTCAATTTAGGCCGCCAATTCTATTGAGCAATCTGTTGGGTGATTATCAACTTAGGTGTTGTTTATTTCATAACAACAAAGTATTACTCTATTTTCTTAAATCTGTTACCAAAAAAAAAAAAAAATCTTACGGTAAGTCCTTGATAAATAGATGTTTCAACTTGCTCACCTTTTGTCGCAAATAATGAGAGTTTAATTGTCTCTTTCTCATATTGCCCTTGTATTTTTTAGTACACTGAGAGAGTCCTTGCTATATTATATATTATTTTTTTCTGTTGTGATAGCAAAATACAGATGGATGAATCTTTCGGTATTTGATGAGAGTCCCTAGTACTGATGGCAGCCCTCGGTAAATCCTTATTATACTTTTCTTATATTCAGTCAACTCAATAATAATGGATTACTTTAGAATAATCATTTTTTCAATTCAAATTCATTTTTCAGTTCGAATAAGTTAATATGGATAATTTTTCAGAAAGCTGAATTTTTTACC
>JBCEWC010012878.1:0-15515 GCA_038996855.1 Solanum aculeatissimum | reverse complement strand
ATTGTCATATGCATTGCATGCCCGCATACTTAGTGCTTAATTGTGCTAATCCATATTCTTGTTCTACATGTTCTAACCATGTTGGGACCAGAGACGATATCTACATTCTACTGGACGACACTTGATTCTTGATTGAAGACTTTGCTAGTGGTCAGCCCATTTGTTCAATGACAATAGCCACCGTCTATCTACCTATTTTATATTATGTCATTTACTTTCCTATGTATTGAGGGTGATCCTTAAACCTTGTTGAGGCCCCTCTTATCTATGTAGAGGCTTGTTGGACTATTCTAAACTCTTGTACGTTGACTTGTTATGTTAAACATTATGGTTATGTAATACTATGCTACTTAGCTTTGATTATGCAAATGTTCTTTTATCATGCTTATGACTTGTATTTTGGGAATTGTGAATGACTATGTGCTTATGTGGAACATCCCATAATCTCAGTGTGCACCTATAGTGGAATCCTATTTACCTGTACCCTTAGAGAAAATTGTTATGTGTTATTTGAATCCATGTTTATCCCATTCCCAACAACATCCCCATAGCTTGAGTCCCAAGTGTCAAATCCCTTAGAGCTTATGTGTTATGTTCTTAGCGTTCGCGCTTTCGAACCGATGATGTGTGTAATGATGCTATGATGGCTTGATCGAGGACTTTCAGGTTCTCTTTCGCCATGTCACATCTAGGACCCTATCCGGGTCGGGACATGTATTGACTATCGATAATTAAATAAGGTGACCGTTAAGAATAGGTACCCATTGCCTAGAATTGATAATTTGTTCGACCAACTTCAAGGAGCTACTCATTAATCAAAAATAGATCTTCATTCGGGTTATGACCAATTAAAGGTAAGGGAGTGTGATATTCCAAAAATAGCTTTTCGGACTCATTATAGGCATTTTAAATTTGTGGTGATGTCGTTTGGGTTTACCAATGCTCCGACGATGTTTATGGATGTTATGAATCAGGTGTCCAAACCGTTCATTGATAGTTTTGTGTTATTCTTCATTGATGATATCTTGATTTACTCTCAAAATGAGGGAGAGCATATGGATCACTTGAGGTTGGTGCTTCAAACGTTGAGGTAGAAACAATTGTATGCCAAGTTTAGCAAATGTGAATTTTGGTTAGGAGAAGTTTCTTTCCTTGGTCATGTGGTGTCTGACGATGGCATCAAGGTTGACCCTAAGAAAACTGAAGTGGTGAGAGATTGGCCTAGGCCATTGAATCCTTCGGATATTTGAAGTCTCCTTGGTCTAGCTGGTTATTATAGAAGGTTTGTTGAAGGGTTTTCCTCTATATCCTCTCCATTGACTAAGTTGACTAAAAAAAGGCCATATTTTTGTGGTCAAATGAATGTGAGAAAAGTTTGCAAACCTTGAAGGATCGACTTACATCGGCTCCAATTTTGACTTTGCCAAATGGGTTAGATGGGTTTGTGGTATATTGTGATGTTTCGTGTATTGGTTTGGGTTGCGTTCTTATGCAACATGGTAAGGTAATAGCTTATGCGTCTCGGCAATTAAATGTGCATGAGCAAAATTATCCGACCCATGATCTTGAGTTGGCGATGGTGGTGTTTTCTTTGAAAATTTGGCGACATTATTTGTATGGGGTTCATGTGGATATTTTCACCGATCACAAGAGTTTGCAATATGTGTTTACCCAAAGAGACTTTAATTTGAGGCAGATGAGATGGTTGTAACTTCTCAAGTATTATGACATGAGTGTTCTTTATCATCCTGGCAAGGCTAATGTTGTGGCGGATGCCCTTAGTAGGCTCTCCATGGGAAGTGTATCATATGTGGATAAAGGGAAAAAGGAGATAGTGAAAGATATGTACCATTTTTCTAGGTTGGGTGTAAGGTTGGCTGAATCCAACGATGGTGGAATTCTTGTTCAAGGCGGATCCGAGTCGTCGATAGTGGTGGATGTTAAGGCAAAACAAGACTTAGATCCCTCCTTAGTTGAATTGAAGAAATTGGTTTCCGAAGGAAAGATTGAGGTTTTCTTCCAAGGGGGATATGGTGTGTTACAGTACCAAGGCCAATCGTGTGTTTCGAATGTTGATGGCCTAAAGGAGGTTATCATGAAAGAGGCTCATAACTCTCAATATTCTATTCATCCGGGATCTACCAAAATGCACCACGATTTGAAAGGGTTGTATTGGTGGCACGGAATGAAGAAGAACATAGCCAAGTTCGTGTTGGAATGTCCGAATTGCCAACAAGTAAAAGTGGAATATCAAAGGCCTGATGGCTTGACCAAAGATATCAAAATTCCTACTTGGAAGTGGAAAGATGTGAACATGGATTTTGTGGTTGGGTTACCCCGTACTCAGAGACACTTTGATTCTATATGGGTTACCGTTGATAGGATGACCAAGTCGGCTCACTTCTTACCAGTTAAGACTACCTATAATGCCGAGGAGTGTGCTAAGGTATATATTCAGGAGTTGGTGAGATTGACTTGTATACCGAGGTCTATTATATCAGATCGTGGTACTCAATTTACTTCTCATTTTTGGAAGTCTTTTCAAAAGGGACTTGGTAATAAGATCAAGTTGAGCACCGCATTTCACCCTCAAACCGATAGGCAAGCTGAAAGGACGATCCAAACCTTGGAGGACATATTAAAGGCTTGTGTGTTAGAATTCAAAGGAAATTGGGATGATCATCTATCTTCATTGAGTTTGCCTACAACAATAGTTTCCATGCTTATATTGGTATGGATCCATTTGAAGCTTTGTATTGTAGGAGATGTAGATCTCTGGTTGGTTGGTTTAAAATAGGTGAAGCGGCCTTGTTAGGCCCGGATTTGGTTGTTGATGCCATTGAAAAGGTTAAGTTGATTAGGAAGAGGTTGAAGACGGCTCAAAGTCGCCAAAAGTCTTATGCAGATGTTAGGAGGAAGTATCTCGAATTCCATGTAAGTGATTGGGTTTATGTGAAGGTATCTCCTATGAAGGGCATCATGCGATTTGGTAAAAAGGGCAAGCTGAGCCTTCGGTACGTCAGACCTTATGAGATTGTGGAGCGGATTGGCAATGAGGCTTATAGGTTGGATTTGCCTTTGGACATGAGCTCCATTCATCCGGTGTTCCATGTGTCTATGTTGAGAAAGTTGGTTGGTGACCCTAAAGCAATTACACCTATGAAGGGTGTGACGGTTAAGGAGAATTCTACCTATGAAGAGGTACCGGTTAAAGTCTTGGATAGGCAAGTGAAGTGGCTTCGCAACAAGGAGGTAGCTTCGGTAAAGGTGCTTTGGAGGAACCAAGACGTGGAGAGTGCAACGTGGTGTGTTCTGTGGGTTGTTCCAGTGAGCTTCCTTGGAGTTTATACCAAGCCCCAGATCAAGTGGAACTACACGAACCACTTCACGGTCCGTGTGAGCGTTCACTGTCCGTGAAGGGCTTCCGTGAAGTGTTCCAGTGAGTTTGTCAAGGCTCTAGGCTGGGCTCTGGACCAAGTGATGCTCCAAGGACCCGTACACGGTCCGTGTGCAGCTACACGGTCCATAAGACCCCCCGTGAGTTGATCCATAAACTCCCCCGAGATTTCGAGCCGAAGCCGAGACCAAGTGTGGTCTCACGGACATGTTCACGATTCGTGAACCTGTACACAACCCTGGGCAACCTTCAGTGAGGCCCTATTTTGTGAGCCTATCTGTTTTATTAATGGTTAATTCGTAATTTGATTTAATCCCATGCCCCTTTTAGCCTTTCTAAAGTCTCCTAAAGCCCCCAAATCAAACCCTAATCCCCTTTTATTCATTCTAACACTCTTCAAACCCTAACACTCTTCAAACCTGAACACTCTTCAATTTTCAATTATCCACCTCTCTCTCTAAAATCTCTCAACTCTCTCTAACGGTAACTTGTTAACGGTAAAACCGCCTGACTTATGGCATGTCAGGCGCCGGTGGACAGTGATCAACCACCAGACATAAGCCATGGGAACATCACCAATTCGAACAATCTTCCTCACAACATTGACACTGCACCTAGCTCTAGCAGCCATAAGTCTAGTGAAGCGGACAATGGAATAACCGAAATGGTGGAGCTAGCAACGACTCACAGCATATCTGCAGGGGTGAAATCATATTTGAAGGCGGGTATATTGGTTAATGGGGATACACATAGTCTTGATGCTAATACCCGAGAAGGAAACATGGGAACAAGGATGATTCAACACGAACAAGCTCTAGAACAAACACAAGGAACTGCAATGGATAACAATCTCAATCTGAGGATTCTATAGGAGGAAAAAACATAAACACAACACAAGCAAGGTAAGATATCTACTTCTCCAACTCTAAACACTAGGACTGATATCGATGGGAATCAGATCATCAACCTAGAACTAGGGAATAACTCCACAACTTGTAAAAATGATCAAAATCTGGGGAAAGAGGTGGTTGTTAATCAAAAGCAGGTTAGTGGCATGGAAGAAGATACCGGGAAACACCTGAATAATGTAGATTCTAAGGGAGGTAAATGATCCAACCCATACCCTAAGATTTCTAGCAACTTTGATAAGTTTGATCCCAAAGGGCAAAGGAGTCTTTAGGGAGGGAATAAACTCAGTCAGAGCCAAACCCCTATCAATCTAAACACAAGACTAGCCCCACAGGAGGAAACTAGCAAAGGACAAAACCAGGAACCTGCACCCTATACTATGATCCAAATACTAGCCACTAAGCTGAGACTGAATATGGCCAAACAGGAGAAGAGTATAGAGATTGAATAGCCTAAATATACTTCTAAACAAGGTCTACCAACTGTTATTTATAAGAAGGATGATTATATGCTCAGGCTGGCTGAGTCTTGTAGATACAGTTAGATTGGCAAATTTAGTAGCACCATGCCTAAAGTGGAGCTCATCAGAAAGAGTTTTATACTCCAGACACAACTGATAGGGGGAGTGAAGATTGCTCATTTCAATGCTAGGCATGTGTATATTGATTTGGATAATGAGACTAATTATGTCACTGGGTAGACTAAGAATAAGATGCACATTGAGGGGCAGCCAATGAGAATTCACACATGGACCCCTACCTTCAAGCCTGAGGAAGAAACCCCCATTGTACCTATATGGGTCACCCTCCCTGAACTTCCATGGCATTGCTATAATAAAGTTTCACAACCACCCTCCTAGCTTCCATTGGTAAAGTCTTGTATTTGGACACAACATCTATACAAAAGACTAGGGGAAGCATGTCTAAAGTTAAGGTTCAGATAGACATTACCAAAGAAAGACCTTCCCATGTGTGGATGGGATTTGATGAGAAAGATGTAACAATTGGGAGGTGGCAAACCATCCAATATGAAAGCATACCAACCTATTATTTGTATTGCAAACATCAGGGACATGTGGAGCATATCTGCACCATCAAGAAAAGGGATGAAGAATACAAAGCTAGGAAAGAATTGGAAACAACAACAAGGATTAACCATCAAAAAGGGACTAAGGCAGCACAACAGATAGCTGAGAATAAGAAAACAGTCAAGGACAAAGATGTAGAGAACACAGACAAAGCAGGTCATAAGCAGGAGAATAGGCAACAACTGGATCAATGGCAAACTCAAGGAAAAAAAACTCAAAGGAAAAACTTGAAACAAGGACAACAGGAGAGTATACAAACTCTCCCTCATGATCAGACTAACAAAAAGCAAATACAGAATGATAGAAGAAGACCAGGTAAATACTTTACAACTGCGCTAGCTCAATGTTATGCTGATCTTGAATATCAAGAATAACCCACTAACCATACTGCAGAGGGAGAAACAAAACAGAACCACAACTACAACAACAACTCAGTGCAAAAGCTAATAAGACAGAAGCAAAAGTCTGATGGGACCACATCAAAGGGAGTCAACAAAAAGGACTAATAAGAAAAATAATTGCCCCTTAAAACAGACAAGGTATTGACTTATCTTCCCATGAGAGGAATGGGATAGACCTACTAGACCATTACCTCATTCCCCCATCTTCTAAAGATGCTACTATAATTCATTTATCTACACTTTTTCCCACTGGAGTTGATGGAGGACAGGAGGAGGTTAAGGAGTACCCTACTAACTTGCATGATGGGGTACCTGAGGGGGGGGGAGGAATCTGACTCATGTTTTGCATGAGGTTTCAACTGACCCTAGAACAGACTATAGAGCCCCTGCTACCCTAGTTCCCCATCAGATGAACTTGAGCCCCCTGGGACATCCAATATGGGATCTATGGCCAAAGAATTGGGCTCAATTGCTAGCACCAGTTCTGCAGGAAGCAAAGCCAAAAGAAACAAATTGAGCAAAAAAAAGAGAGATGCTCTCAAGAAGAAAATGGAAAACCAATAAAGGAGTGATGAAGCTTCTCAGAATGTAGAAAAGGGATAGTACACCAGAAGACAGTCAAGGAAAAAACAATGAAACCACACTGCAGAATAAGGAAACACAACACATTCTTAGTCCCCTAAATGGAATGAACTCCACAGAATGTACTCTAAACTCTAATCCACCCCTGCCTAGTTAAGAGGTGGATGAGTACTAGGTGATACACTCAGAGGATGAATTTGACAAGGATAATCTCCCATTAAATGAAGGGGAAGAGGAAGAAACCTATGAGTACCTAATTCAAGCTTTTAGTCCCCCCAAAGAAAAGGAGGACAATGATGAACTCCAAAGAGTTACAGATGAGCAGAGTTTATCTCCTAGGAATTTCCTCTAGGAAAAAACTAGCAAAAGGAATACCAAGATGACTCAGTCTGCCACAGGAGGTAGACCCAACACTAGGTTGTTCTCAACAAAGTCATCCCAATGAATAGATCTATAATCTGGAATGCTAGGGGTATCAATACCCAAGGTGTTGTGGAAAGACTCAAAGCTCTTAAGAAAATCTACCAGTTGGGCATAATCACTATTCTGGAACCTTTCTCAAATACTACTAGGATTGACAAGTTTAGGATGCAATTGGTTATGGATAAAGCAATATACAATCCTAATGGAAAGATATGGATTTTTTGGAATGAAGATACTGATTGCCAGATTTTGGACTCTGATGACCAACAAGTCACCTGTGCCATTTATCGACCTCAAGTGGATTCCAAGTATATAATTACTTTTGTGTATGCCAAATGCAGGGACCAGCTAAGGAGACCTCTGTGGGATAAGATGCTTCATTTGGCCAATGATCACAATAACCCCCCTTTGTGTATCATAGGAGACTTTAATGTGATCACCAACACTGAAGAAAAGAGTGGGGGCATCCCATACAATATCAGGAAGAGCTTTGAATTCATTGGCATTATTGAGGACTGTGGACTACAGGACTTAGGATTCTCAGGGCAAAAGTTTACTTGGTGTAATAATAGAGGTATTAGGGCCACTATTTGGAAGAGACTTGATAGGGGAATGGTAAATGACAGATGGTTGGAGAGTATGCCACAAACCACTATCACCCATCTTCCCTCAGTAGGTTCTGATCACTGCCCCCTCTTATTGGAAATGAAGATTAGAGGCAACAATCCTACAAAATATTTCAAATTTCTGAATTGCTGGACTGACCATGAATGCTTTATGGATACTGTCAGAAACTGTTGGAATAAGGATACCAGTGGTACTCCTATGAGGGCTTTTCACAATAAGCTGAAAAGACTGGCCAATACCCTGAGTAAGTGGTCCAGGGAACAGTTTGGAGACATTCACCTAAAGGTCAAACAATTTGAGGAAAAGACTAAAGAGGCTGAACTTGAGCTAATTAATCATATATCAGAGGAGAAAAGGAGTCTACTTCATAAGACCAATGCTGAATACATCAAGTATTTAAAGATGGAGGAAGCAATTCTTAGACAAAAAACTAAACTACACTGGTTCAAAGAAGGGGATGCAAATACAAGGTTTTTCCATGCATTGGTTAGGGGGAGAAGGAGAAAGCTCCTTATACATAACATTCAGGATGATAATGGAAACTTAATCCAAGAGGAGGAAAGTATAGCTAGGGAAGCAGTCCATTACTTTCAAGAGATTTTCACAGGGGAAGAAAAATACATTGAAAAGGAGGAAATGAACTGCATTCCTACATTGGTTACTCAAGATCAGAACTTCAAGCTTCAGGCACCACCTGACTTGGAAGAGTTAAAATAGGTGATCCAATCTATGAACCCCTATTCAGCTGCTGGCCCAGATGGATTCAATGCCATATTTTACCAAACCTTTTGGGAGATAATTAAGATGGATTTGTTGAAGACAATACAAACCTTTTTCAATGGGCAGGAGATACCAAAATATTTCTCCCATTCTTGCATTGTGCTGATTCCCAAAATCAGCAATCCTAGCAGTTTCTCAGACTATAGACCTATTAGCCTAAGTAACTGCATTTGCAAAATCTTCTCCAAAATCCTCTCCTCTAGACTGTCTACTATCCTTCCCAGTCTCATCTCTAGAAACCAATCAGGCTTCATCAAAGGAAGAAACATAGCAGAAAACATCATGCTTGCCCAGGAAATCATTCATCAGATCAGGAAACCTATGAATGGGGGAAATGTTGTGATTAAGCTTGACATGACCAAGGCCTATGATAGAGCCTCCTGGTCTTATATTTGTTTGGTCATGAGGAAAATGGGCTTTGGTGAACAATTCATTGACCTATCTTGGAGAATAATGAGCAATAATTGGTATTCCATTATTTTTAATGGGGCTAGACATGGATTTTTCCACTCTACCAGAGGGCTTAAACACTGAGATCCCCTCTCACCTGCCCTCTTCATTCTAGGGGCTGAAGTGCTGTCAAAAAGCCCGAACAGACTCCTTGATGATCCTAATTTTCAGACCTTCTACATGGACAAAAGGGGTCCCCAGATCAGCCATCTAAGTTTTGCTGATGATGTCATCTTATTCACATCTGGTAATAATGAATCCTTAACTAGGATCATGAAGGTCTTGAAATCCTATGAGAAGATTTCAGGACAAATGGTCAATAAGAACAAAAGTTATTTCATGGTTACATCCAACACTTCTCAGACTGAGTGTGAGAGGATCTTTGCTATTACTGGTTTCTCCCAAAAAAAGGATCCAATTATCTACCTAGGATTTCCTTTATACATAGGTAGGCAAAGGATCATATACTTCTCTGACATGGTCTTTGAAGTTATTAGTAGGATGTCTGGATGGCAATCTAGAATTTTGAGTTTTGGGGGGAAAGAAACATTGATCAAACATGTCCTTCAATCCCTGCCTATACATCTGCTAGCTGCCATTGTTCCTCCTTCTACTCCTTTGAATCAAATCCAAAGCCTCTCAGCTGACTTCTTCTGGGGGAGACTTGACCAAAGAAAGAAATACCACTAGGCCTCCTGGAAGAGTCTAAGTTACCCTCTAGCTGAAGGAGGAATTGGTTTCAGAAACTTGAAGGATGTGTGTAAGGCATTTCAGGTCAAACACTGGTGGAACTTCTGAAGCAATGCTTCCTTTTGGGCTGACTTTCTGAATGCCAAATATTGCCAAAGGGCAAACCCCCCGACTAAGAAAGGTGACAAAAAAGACTCTCTTATTTGGAAGCATATGATATCCAACAAATACATCATAGAAACTTACATACAATGGAAGATCCACTCTGGAAACAATTATTTTTTGTGGGATAACTGGCTGGGAGTGGGGCAATTGGCTCAATTTAGTAAGGATAGTCACAGGTTTGACAATATCAGAGTGGCTGAATTGGTGCATGATGGACAGTGGGACCAGGAGAGACTCAGGAATATAATCCCTCACCAATATATAGATTCCATCCTCAACACTCGAATCCAGACCCTCAGTGGTATTCCTGACAATCCATTATAGACTCTAACAAGCAATGGAGAATTTACAACTTCATCAGCATGGAATTTGGTTAGGGAGACAAAGGAGGAGACAAGAGTTAACAAGTTACTCTGGCACCAACATATTCCCTTCAAATGCTCATTCCTGGTGTGAAGGGCCTTAAGGATGAAGCTTCCTACCAATGATAAGCTGGTCACTTTTGGATATGAGCCATCCAACTTCCATTGCTGCTCTAACCCAGGAAGAGATACCATAGATCATATCTTGCTCAATGGTAATTTTACCAGGAAAATTTGGAACCACTTTGTTGCCTATCTCAGCATCAACACAGATTGGAATGCTCTGAAACCAAATATATGCAAGTGGTGGGATACTAAGCATTTGAATGAAGCTCACAAGTTGATGCTACAGGCTACTCAGTGTTCATCTGCTGGAATCCGTGGAAAAGAAGATGTTCTGCTAGGTATGATGATATAACACCTAGTATAGCCAAGGTCAAATATATGGTGAGCAGAGATATTTTCAGGCTAATGAAGACCTCTTACCCCTACATTGATTGGCCAAATGGGTGGAAAGATATTACTATGATGGTGGAGAGGTGTCAGCAGGAGATCAAAGTTACTCCAGTGCAGTGGAAGAGACCACAACACCACTGGGTCAAGATTAATACAGATGGAAATTCCCTAGGAAATCCTGGAGCCATAGGAGCTGGGGGGTTCTGAGGGACTGCAATGGAAATCTACTACTGGCTTTTACAAGCCCCTTAGGATTTGGTACTAACCTGCAGGTTGAAGCTCAGGCAGCAGCCATTGGTATAAGATGGTGTGTTCATATGAGATTCACTAAAGTCCTAATGGAAGTTGATGCTGAAATGCTCAGCTCCTAGATCAATAATTCAGCTACTCCACCCTGGCAGATCCAAAAAGAATTGCAGAGGATTCAATACTCTAGGACTCAAATCCTAGAGTTCGAATGCCAACATATTTTAAGAGAGGCCAAGCAAGCGGTTGATTCCTTAGCCAAATACAGTCATCAAATTACCAGCCCTCAAGTGTTCAAAACAAACAGTCAACTACCAACAGAAACTAGAGCCTACTTGAAGATGGACAAGATGCAAGTGATCAACTTTAGAAAGAAAAAAATTAAGAGAATGAGGAAACCACCATAGCTCATGCAACCCTGATACACCAAACATGACTTTCTAGTAGACTAATTCAGTAGCCTATCTTTTAATAGATTATAAGATTAGTTTTAGGATTTTCTTTCTGTACAAAGTGTAAGGGGAGAGTCTCCCTTGTTTATTGCTTTCCTAGAATTTTGTAATGAGAGGAGTCCTCTCTTAGGATTTTCTTGGTTTGCTTCATAGAAATAGGGTCTCATGACCTATTACTAAGCCATGAAGTACCATCCTAGGAAGAAGGTAAGGTCTTTATCCCCCTTCTTGTATCCCTATTTCAGATTTTATTTATGTTAAAGCCTGGGGGTGCTGCTCAGCCCCTGACCCTACATGGGGTCTTTAAAAAAAAGTAATGATTAATGTAACATGTGTGGAATGTTTAAAGCAACATAAACATCATATTCATAACTTTTTTTATTGAAGACTGTAACTGACATATAAGACTATGTGAGATATTACATGGAATCCAACATAACCCCCTACATTAGAACAGGGAGTCCACTTTTCAGGTGGAACTCTGTCAACTTATGCATGCATATCTTAGTGTAACATAGCTATTGTGGATATACTAGACTTAGGCTAAAAGGGCTTATAAGTGGAACATAGTTAAAGAGACAAGAGCTTACTTCTAAGGTTCCCTTACTAAAGTCCACCTCGATGCCTCATTCAGTGTTAAGTCAATCCCACATAATACATTAAAACATTAGCGTAGTCATGCAATATAATGTAGAATCATAAATAGAAATATATAAGAGTATCTTAATAACTCGAAAGACACTCAAGTGAGAATTGGCCTTTCATATTGAGGTTCCATCATTAATATCGCCAATGACATTGCAACATGTTTACATCTTTGACATCATTCATAATTTCCAAACATACTTTTAGCCCCATATCATTAACATCATATAGTAATCATCTTGAACTTAGTCGGCTTGGACAATGAATTCAAAATCACATTCTTGAAGAAAGCAATACAAGATCATGAAAAAATTCAATAAGTTAAAACCATGATTAAACAACCCACCTCATTATTTAAAATCCTAGATAATGAATCATATCATTAAACTTTATAACCATAAGAATTCATATTACTCCATCACATTACATCATTAGAGTCAAAATGCATGAAAATATGTCATTAAAACCGTATTTGAAGCATGCTTGTAGAACTCTTAATTTCTCAAAAACTTAAAGAAAAATAAAAAGGAAACACTAGGGAACTTTATGGGTGGAAGGAACCCACAAATCAAGCTCACATATCTGATAATTATTTTTAAAAAAAGCATAAAGAATTTGAAGAAAAAAGCCTTCGAAAGACTCCCTAGTCCTTGACTTGCCTTGGAGAGTGATTTTGCCATAGAAATTTTTAGGAGGATTTGGAAAGGTGAGAATAAGAGTGAATGAGGGCTTAGGGTCTGATATGGGAAGTAAAAAAATCACAAAATGACGTAGTTTCAATCTTAGGGAACGAGAAAAGGACCAAAATCCCCATCATTAAAACTGTTAGATTCCTAGAAATTCCAAACAACCTTCCAAAGATACGATACAAACATCTCTACACTGGTCCAAATGACTCTACTAGGCATTTGTTCTCACACCAATGATATTAGAATGTAAAGCTCAGATCATGAAGTGATTCCTTATGGTTTTGTGGGACTTGAGATGAATGATTTTGGTGTCACTCTTGGAGTGGGTTGGTTTCGGAAAGAAAGGTGGAGGTTTCCTCCCAAGGGGGAGATGGTATTCTTTGGTATCAAAGTCAGTTGTGTGTGCTGGGCCCGACATCCACTAAGACATATTCAGATTTGAGGGAAATGGATTCACGATTTTGGTCGGTTGTGCTTTTGGATGGTGTTGCGGTTGGAGAGAACTTGGCCTATGAAGAAGTACCGGTTGATATTTTGGATAGACGAGTGAAGCAGCTTCGCAATAAGGTGGCTTCGGTCAAAGTACTTAGAGGGATCAAGATGTGGAGAGTGCACCGTGGCAAATGGAGTTGGACATGATGGAGCGGTATACTCATCCTTTCCAATCCACTCAAGCCTAAGATACTAGGTTCTATCCTCTATTTGTCCTAATTCTTTGTTTCTTGAGTTTCATGACATTACATGCATTCACGAGCACGAAAATGTTTTAAATGATGTTTTGACATGAGTTTTGAAAGATTTTTTATTTTATTCATGGTATTTTGAATTTTAGTTGGCATATCTCTTGTTTTGTGATTGATGTCCTCAAGCCCTAGTCTTATCTCATTGGAGAACGAATATTCCCAAGGGGGAGATGATGTAAGGACCCAAAAATTTTCAAAAACTTATTATGGTTGGTCTTTTATGATGTTATACGCGTCATGGTTGAGTTTTGGTATCCACGGGTTAAGTTATAGTGGCCGAACGCAAAATGGATCATTTGGTGGCCTAGAGAGGTTGTTTGGATAGTGAGATTTGAGCTAACATAACTTTTGATGAAGGTTGAACCATGTTGGATACTACATATAAAATGGAAGCTCTTTGAGTTCTCTTCTCGACACAACTGGTTTCACTCGATTTAAAGTTTGTATGAGGAAGTTATGGTCAAAATAGTGATGCCTGAAATTCGGAAGACATTAGAAATAGGCCCTGGAAATGGCCCAAGGCAAGGAACACAGACCGTGTGAGGGTCCGTGACATGGTCCAAGGAGCTCAGGGTGGCCAGGACCCACCCCATAACCCATGTCATGTCTCACGGACCACCCGACGATCCGTGAGACCTCAAACGGCCCGTGTAGGTAGCCGTCAAGTAGGACAGTGAGATGGCCGTCGTGTGGGGTTGGTTCTTGGGCCAAATATGGCTCCATGGAACAGTACACGGTTCGTCTAAAGCCACACGACCCATGAACCCCATTCGTGAAGTACTCCAGAAAGTCCTCCGAGAGTTCGTGATGAAACTTGTCTAAGGCATAGTACACGGCCACTTGTACGGACAGTGAGCCAGTAGATGGCCACTGTAGCTCCTCCATGAAGCACCATTTTACATTTAAATGTTCGTTTCATTAATGGTTAATTCGTAATTTAATTCATCCCTAGGCCCCTTTTAGGCATCCTAAGGTTCCCTAAGCCCCCTTAACTTAACCCTAACCCCTTTTCATCCATTCTAAGCCTCCTTATTACACTTTGAAATTTTATAAATTCACTTGACCTCCATTTTTGAAGCTTGAAGAAATTTTTGGAAGACAAGCTTTGATTGCTTGACTCTTCAATTACTTTGGTTATTGTAAGGTATGTGGGATTTGATTCAAGGAGTTTCTTCCATCCTTTAAGACCCAAAAACCCTAACTTTTAATTTTCGATTTTAATATTTATTTAAGTTATGGATTCTTCCAATTTTGAAGTAATTAGTTGACTGGGATTATGTGCTGTAGATTTTTGGTGATTTAATCATGTTTTACGCTTGAATTTTATGAATGTCCATGGAAACTCTTGAAGAATCAAAATGCATGTCCCTTTATGATTTAATTATGCATGGGTGAATTGTATTATGCTTTAATTATGGATTTTCTCTTGATTTATGATGAATTACCTATCAATTTGTTAAACTAAGTTTGAATTCCATTACCCATGTTCTTGTTCCTCATTCATGGCACATACATTGAAGATTGTTATGATGAAACTTTTGATGAAACTTTTGTATTGAAAAGATATGTTAAGGCTTGTGATCGCATAGTCTCTTGCCATGGCTCTTTGAGCATATTGGGTTCTTGCACCACCATGACATATTTTGAAGGCTTGATATGATAAGCTATGTAGATGGGCTACTCTTATTGCATTGACATGGAATGATCATGGAAACTATTTTGGAAATTCTTGATTGCCTTTGGCCTAAGCTTAAGTATGATTTGATCAATGGTTTTGGTTTTGACTAATGATGCATGATTTGAAAAGAATGTAAGTCCTCCGATTTGAAGTTGCATGTATATAGATATGTATTCCCTTGGAATGAAACTTAGTACCGATGGATTGGAGGCAGGTGGTCTATCCCTATAGGGTCCATACTCTTTTCCGTCAAACCATTTACCACCATGGGATTTCTCCTTAGATGGGATGACTTGTATTGCCTCCCCTTCACGAAGGGTTGACTAGGGTACTACTTGGCAAGTAGTTCGGATCCGGGTAGTGGCTCGCTCGGGTCTTCCATGTTGTCGATTGAGGTTACATCACCGCTATATATTGATCATAGGATTTCATCTCATCCATCATGATATAGCATATTGTTATATTGCTCCTTGGCTACGTGCATTCCTTTCGTACCATTCGTCCCCTTGTCATGTTGCTTGGTCATACTATATTGTCATATGCATTGCATGCACGCATACTTAGTGCTTAATTATGCTAACCCAAATTCTTTGACTACATGTTCTAACCATTTACGCACCGGAGACGATATCTACATTCTACCGAACGACGCTTGATCATTTTGTGAAGACTTTGCTAGTGGTGAGCCCTTTTGTTCAAGGGCAATAGCCACCGTCTATCTACCTATTTCATA
>JBCEWC010012877.1:0-15519 GCA_038996855.1 Solanum aculeatissimum | reverse complement strand
TTATTAAATGCTAAATTTTGACGTTCCTTTACTTGGGTTTTATCCGTAGATATAAATAATGAAATTAATTATTCAAGAACTATCTGATAATTTCAACGAAACGCAACACAGAATAATTATGTATTTTATTCCAACACTATTATATTATGTGATTAATTATGTATAGAAATTTTTTTATGTGATAGGATGTAGTAGCAAAAATAGATTATGTAGAATTTTTAATCAAATGTATAGTAAGTTATACATTTTATTCAAGATTATAGGGGTTATTATTAACAAATAGAAAATTATTATATTAGAATTACAAGAGTTATTAACATAAATAAACATAATTAAAGATAAATTTATCCTTAATGCACCAAATTAAATAATGAATTAAGAATAATTAATCTCATAACTAACCTAACATTATTAATTCCCATTTTCAGCATTATTAATACATTATGTGTTATTCTTATTTTTATGGGATAAAAGGCATACTATTTATATATATATTTAATTGAAGTGATCCTATCTAAACTTATGTGAAGAAATTCAATCATTCTTGATTTTTTCATTATTTATAATATTTATTTTCATACACTTAATATTTTTATTTGTGACCGCGCGTAGCACAGACAAGTCATCTAGTTCTTTCCCGTTACCTCCCCGATGTCATCCACTCCTCTCCTTTCTTCCGTGCTTTGTTTGGCCGGACCATCACCGGAGATCTTCGAACAGCTCCGATCTCCGACAAGCTCCCTGTGTGAACCCCTCACCCTCAACTCCACCGGCGCCACCCCTGTTTCAACACCGCAGCGACAACCACAACCACACCAGCCGCTACCAAACACCACCGGGATATAACCTTTCCCAGTCACTACAACCCCCGCGAGAACCCCTTTCTTCCCCAGCTTCCGTCTCCAGCAAAATCCCATACTACCAGATCCCAGCCCCAGGCCCCGCCTGAAACGATCCAAACGCACCAACAACCCCCAAACAACCAGTCAAAAACAATCAACCACCACCCCTAAACGACCCCATGGCAGCACATAACCACACCCCAAAATCCCATCTCGTTTCTCTGTTTTCTCACCTCCTAAGCAGCAGCAAAAATGTAGCCAAGGTAGTCTTCAAAATCAACCCAAAACAACCCCAAATTGCCATTATTTTCGCCGCCAAGAAGCTCTAACAACGAGCTCAACAACAACAGCAAAACAACATCAAACGACCCTCCTTACCCACCGGAAATAGCCCACAATGCGACGGCTCCGAGCTCCGATCTACCACAGCTCCGCCGGCAAGGCTCAATAACCAACATCACCAGGGACAATCGGATTCGCGATTTTTCAACGATTGGCTTGATGTATTGGCTTGATGTTTTCGGTAAATTTCGCATTCTCCGCCCTGTTTACTAATCTTTTGCACTCAGTTTGTCTTGTTTTAGGAGTTGCATCACTATTTTCTAATCAACTTCTCCTCCTTTCTTATTCTCTCATTATTAATTATTTTATATGCACTCTCTCTTTTCATTTTTACTTAGCTCTATGCTATTTTAGGATATCCAATAACATTTATACAGTTTATAAAATTAAAGGATAATTTTACACTTAGTTTCTGATTTATTCTTGTCATTAATTATAGTTATTTTTCTTTTACATTTTTAATACATTGCATTAATTATATTCAAAGGGTGATTTGGTAAAATTATCTCTATCATTTACTATTTCTTAATCCCAGTGTCAGGTCAAAAAGGATCAAATAAAATTGAACGGAGAGAGTATGAATTATCTCTTTTCTCTTATTTTATCTAATATTGCTTAGTCTTATTTAGGGCAGTGATTATTTTCTTATTTTTTCTTATGTTAAATTATTTATTATTATTAGTATCATTTCTAGATCTTAAAAAGAGGACTTCAATATTTACCTCACTGTTCTATGTGGTTGTGTTCTAGAAGATGTATGTAATTGTTATTTTTATTTATTATTTATTTTCTTTCTTTCTTTTCCTTATGTTTCCATTTTCATTGTTTGTAATTCCAAGTGTGTGTGTTTTAACCTTATCATTATTGTTTTGTTTGTGTTGTTTGCTCCTAATTTATTTGAATCAATTACATCTACTTGTTTAAATATTTCGAGTAAGCTGTGTTATTATTTTATTTGATATCATTTAGTCACTTTGGGAGGTTATTCATTTATTTTATATCATGCTTTGTGGGCTTCATATGATTTTGTGTTTTGAAATACGTTATAAATGATAAATGATAAATCTATCCGTCGAATTTTGAGATCTCTTCATTCAAAAAGACGAATAAATTTTAGTCTAAATTAATATTTGTTACACGTTAAAATTCAAAAAATATTAGTTTAAGTTATGTATATTATTTATTAGAAGTGACTAATGACGAATCTATCCGTCAGATTTCGGGGCCTCTCTATTAAAAAAAGATGGACAAATTTAGTTTAAGTTAACATCTGTTACATGTTAAAATTCATAAAATTTTAGTTCAAGTTTATATGTATATTATTTGTTAAACTTGGCCGATGAAAAATCTATCCGTCGAATTTCGAGACTTCCCCATTTAGAAAGGACGGAAAAAATTTAGTTTAGATTAATTCATTCTTTATTTATTCATTATTGTGTTATTATTGGCGTTAGACAAATTTTAGGACATTTTTCATATTATTATTTATTTTATTTTTTGTGTATATTTCATGGTTGTTATATTTGTTTTATATTGTTTATCTCATCCTCAATTTGAAAAAAATGAGTTCAGTCGAGACCCACAATTGTGGATTTTGAAGGGTGCTAATACCTTCCTTTCGGAATAACTTGAATCCCTTACTCATAATTTTTTGGTTTGCAGACTATTTTTATAAATAATAATTGATTTCCTAATTATCCTTAAAATTAGATGGCGACTCTAAAATTAAATTATTTTTTCTTTTAAATTCTTTTATTTAATTATTTTCTTTGCGAGTTGTCACGACGTTGCGCCTTCGGGATATCAACAATAATGACAAAATTATTATTTTCCTAACTGGTTAGAAGCCACAAAAAAAATAATACTTTGATCTAATTATATGAAATAGAAAATTTCATAATAATTCAAGAGTATAATTGGAAATTTTTTTTTTGTAGAGTTTTAAACCAATCACAAGATTAGATGGTAAGCAATGAAGTATGAACCTAACACTTGATAAAAAAATAATCTCTGAATTACTAATCCCTGTGTTACTAATTCTTGCGTTATTCATTTTTTTACCAAACGATCCCTAAATACATAACTTAACTCCTACATAACTTATTTCAACGAGGTAAGAATCTAATTTCAAAATCCACAAATTATGACGTAAGAAGCTAACTTATTCCTACAAAACTTATGTCGCACAAGGAAAAAATTCTCAAAATTTATGCTGAGCGAATTAGATACTACACAACTAATGTCAGATAGCTCAATTCTTATTGAACTTGTATTAGACAAGCAAAAGTTTTGTAAACTCAATTATTTTTTTTATTAATGAGCACCAGAGGAAAAAAAAACTCATCATACTTGAGAAAAATAATTAAAAACCATCACAAAATAGGTGTAATCCGTGCA
Organism: Solanum aculeatissimum; assembly: GCA_038996855.1. Classification (NCBI taxonomy): domain Eukaryota; kingdom Viridiplantae; phylum Streptophyta; class Magnoliopsida; order Solanales; family Solanaceae; genus Solanum; species Solanum aculeatissimum. The sequence continues at coordinate 11,938 of JBCEWC010012877.1, read as the reverse complement.
GAAACTTCAATTTTCACTTTCACTCACAAAGACCTGGTTCAACCATATGGTTTTGACCAATATCCACTTTTATTGCTACTCAAGGAAAATCAGTTATCATTTCAAAGATAACATAATTAAGTCATTCTTTAAATCCTTCATTCGTTTCAACAAAAATGCCTTATTTTTCTTTTTAGTCCATTTTAAAAAAAATAATTTCTTTCTCTTTTTGGACAATACTTTAATTTTAAATTTTCATATGACATGTTTAAGTCCACAAGATTAAAGAACATTTTGGTACATTTGACATAACTTTAAAGACCATAAGATTAAAAATCTTCTTTATTTTTTTAAACTCAGTGTCAAGTCAAACTAAGTCAATTTTTTTTAAATGGAGGAAGTAAATGAATAGTATTCTCTCAGTCTTATTTTATGTGACACCATTTGAATTGATATGGTGCTTAAAAAAAGATGATTTTTGAAACTTGTAATCTAAAATGGTTTATAGATATTTGTGTGGTTAAAAATAATTTCATTAAGGGTAAAAAGAGAATTTTAAAATTAAATTATTTCTAATTCTAGTAAGGTGACTTTTTTTGGAACAGACTAAAAAAGAAAAAATATCACATAAAATGAGACGAAGAGAGTAGATAAATAACAATAACCTCCATAGATCATTGACGCACAACTATTTGTTCTCCTTCTTTTCCTTTTTCAAACTTCAGGAACACTATCTTGAAACTTAACTTATAAAAGTTCGAATTCTAGGATACTGTTATGAAATTTCAATTTCAATTTCTAGAACTGAAACTTTAGGATATTGTCTTCAATTTAAGTTTTTATTATAGTGATACACCCAAATTTACACTCCAGGTGAAGAGTAAAGCGGTCGTTGATCAAACATAGAATCCAACAAGAGTTGGGGTCGATCCCACAGAGAATGTGTAAGAATATATCTATTAGAACTTAGTTCCAGATGTAATATCTATTCCCAAAATAAATGTACATGAAGTAAATGGGGGTTTATGATTGTGAACTAATTCAGTAAGGTAAACTAAATACAAAATTTTAGTGACTACTATTAATATAGAAGCTAAGATTGTGTTTCCCATGACACCCAACTCAATAGCCAAACCTGGGTAATGAAACCGTTCGTGATTGCGTATACAGAGTCAAGCAAGTTGGGTAACAACTAATTCACCTTCCAATCCTTCTTAGATGCATTTCGTTCATCACCTTTCGATCTCAGAACGTGTACTCTCTAACCCTTGCTATGGATCCCAAAATATTCTCACCTTCTGGTCTCAAGCACTTAGACTAGGTTAATAACCCAACTTTTTTTTGTAGAGCTCTTTTACTAATCACTACATCCCTCACGGGCATGTAACGAATACAGGCGTACCCTAATGCGTTGACTCATTAAGGAGTAGATTAAAGCAAAGAACCCTACAATGTGTATGACAGTCAATCTCGAGATTTGCCCCAAATTTGGCTATCTTATTGAGTTGTCATGGTTCCCACAACCCTAGTTGTGGGATTAGCCTAGCATGTTCAATGTAAAAGCCCCACAAAAAGATAAAAAATTCATGAGAAAGAACTTACAATTGTTAAAGAAAAGAATCCACGAATTATAATCTCAAAGAGACAATGAAAATCTAAGAATTCAATGTAATTTTCCACAAAATAGTGTTCTCTCGTTCGTTTCTCTCTCCAGCAATCAATGATAATTAAAAATGAAATTTAAAAAGTATATATATATACATGGAAAAACTTAATCCAATTTGAAATAGGAAAAATAGGCATCAACATGGTCACGGGTGTTGGTACGACCCGCGAGGTTCTACATGGACCGTGTAATGGTCCGTGATCCTATACTTGGTCTACAACCCTCAACTCCTCTTTACGTTAGATCAACACGGACCGTCGTGAGGGTTCACGATCCGTGAAAATGGTCTGTGACCCTTTTCTTGAGAGTTTTTCACCCTGTTAGTGTCACCTTCAACGCCACGACCCTCTTCACGGTCCATGGTATGTCATAGACCCGTGGAGGGTCCCGTTGATTTCTCCTTGTGTGCTTTCTCTAATTTTCATCGGTACCCACTCCAACTTTTGTCAACTCCACAGCCAAGTACACGACCTTTCTGCATCCTAGCGGCCTATGAAATACGTTGTAGGCTTGGCCTTGCTTTCGGTTGCCTCATTCGCCTCCTAGTATGCCATAATGTTCAAGTGCGAGGCCACGGTGGGTCTCACAGACCGTCTGGTGCTTCACAGACCATGAGGGCTCCCGTGGTGCCTCACTTGGCTCCTTTTCTTTTTGTCATGTGTCATGCCTGGTGGAAGGAACCTCCCACGGCTCGTGGTATGCCACACAACCCATGATGGTGTCCGTGTGGGTGCACTTGCGACCCTTTTTCTCTCCTTTTTCTGCACTACGCCTGACTTTCCATGCCTTTTTCATTTTCCTACAAAATAACATAACACTAAACATCAAACCCACAAAACTGCTTGAGAACTCACAACAGTCCTATGTCAGGAGCATTATAAGGGTCGTATTTTCATGACTCATCAATACCCTCAAATTAGAATTATTGCTTGTCCTCAAGCAACTACTATGCCACAAAACAACTTATAAACATAAGTGCTCAATAGGAATCATACGCTAACCCCTTAATCATAACACATATGCCCTAAAAGTAAGCTTAAAATGTACTTGTACCCAAACAGACTCACATAGATCAAGTTAAGCATTATACCATATCCAATTGGCCCACATAAGCCCAAGAGCAAAGATAGACTAGTCAGATTAGCAACCAAACAGTGCAAGGATAGTGCCCTCACTACAAAGAAGTCTCTCACACAGTATATAAATACAAAACAGAGACTGGAATGTAGCCACTCATTCTCACAAAAGATTTTCAACTGACACACAAGTATAGATCATGTGCTTGCCCTTATTTTCACCACCTTAACTCTCAAATGACCTTTTTAGGATCACTTTAGGACTTTTGTAGCTTGTAATGAGGCTAGGGTGAGGTACATTTAGGATCAAAGTGACTAATTTGCCTCTCCAAGACACTACTTTGGCTTAGCCATCTACTTTTGGCCCCCAAACTCTTACTACCCCTATTGTTTCAACTTTCTATTGCCATTGGGAGTGATTTCTGCTTTTATTCATTCTTTTTTTTTTTCAAGATCATACCCCAAAACTTTTCTTCCCTCTTCTCCCCACTTGACTCTTTACATACCTTGCTTTTCTGAATTTTCCATAATAGTCACCCTCAACTTAGGGGTTTGGCCTGAGTTGAGGTACACAATGTCTTTCAGAGGACCAGGGCCAATACAAGCTACCCTCAACTTAGTTATTTGGCCTAGGCTGAGGTTCATAATGTCCTTGGAGATACTAAGCGCAAAGTAAAGATCTACGGATAGACAAGAGAGGTGAATTTGGTGATTACAAAGAAAGGGTCTATTCTGGCTCAACTTTTGGTTTAAAGGGGATATTTTCATTTGGTTGGTCAGCTTTTAGGCTAAGTGACTTCACAAAAAAAAAAGGCCTAAGCTCCTATCCTAATCCAATCATTCAATTATCTTATTGGGGCTAATCGGGAAAGTTCTAGCTCACAAGTGCATTAACTGAATTAGATAAATAAGCTCACGCACACATGACATATATCCTACACTATTCAACACTAACCAACCCAGTCATGCTTCACTCATCAGGATGTCAACTAGACAATGTGTACCACGCTTTACAAGGATCAGCCAAGTCAGTCAGGATGGGATGCATGCACATACAAGTAATTTGATTTTTTTTAAATTGGGGCATTTTTGTCACAAAGATTATGGGTTACTATAGACTCCTTTAAAGACTTATATTTACAATACAATCTAAACATTCCAGTTCTACTAGATAGTACACTTGAGAGAAAGAAACATGACAAAAATAACTCCCAGGTGGCAGGACTTCCCCAACCCCCTCCAAAAAGATAGTGCAGTGTCCTCACTACACACTTATCAGAAAACACAAAGTAACAAGGGAGTAGGACATACTTTGGACGCTCTAGGCACCAGTCTGGCCCACAAAATTAGACCCATCAACAGGGTCTCTCTCATCAAAAGTGGTGTCGGGTCCAAAAGTGCTCCCCGATGCTCCTGATCTCACTACCTCTCATGCTAGCCTCTCCCTTTCCTCTTGCTCGCCCGTTGCGTGCCTCTGGGACCTAAGGGTTTTTCTCACTTGCTTTTCCTCAACCACCTTTGCATCTAATGGTGGGCTACTCTGTTGCGCCCACTTTTTCTCCTTCCCTTTTGACATTTGGTGTGGTTTTGGGCGGCGTGGGTGCAACCTGGTGAATAGGTGGGACTCCCCACACCTCACCCAACGATGGTTCTACAACTAGAGTATTGAAGAGGTTCATTAAAGATTTTAGAGGTGCAGGTGGTGCAATAGCATTGTATCGGGCAATTAGCATGGCTATCTGCTTCTTCATCTAAGTCACAGTTCCCATAATATTCATTGCCTCCAAACTGAACAAAATGTTGAACCCGTCATTGAAGTATCCCTCTAGACTGTTGACTTGATTTTGGAGGATGGTAATCTGCCCCCGAATGTCAGCCCGAAGGGATTACACCGCTTGGTGCACATGTGTTTGGACCACTTAGGGAATCCACTCCATTATCTGATTGACCAAGGCCCGTGTATATCGTTGGTCTGACACCAACCTGGAGATGAACTCATACGAGACATAGACATATCCCTATGGCATAGGAGGTGATGCGTTACTGCCCTCAGGTTGCTCAGAAGCCTCGCTTGAAGGTGGGACAACCGTAAACCCCTCAAATGATTGTTGTGGGGCAGCCTGGGGAAACATTGTTGGACCAACCAACTTGTTTACTCTATCTCGGTAGAGCGGGTTGTTGATATCTTTGATTAGTGCAATGTTCGCCACCTGTGTTAAGAATATCTTATGGTCCAGATACCAGGTGGTCGGGACATGAGATTTTCTGCATAGGGCCCTGATCATACATGGAAATGGAAATCTAGCTTGTTCACTCAATGCCCGATCCTATATTTTTGTGGTAATGATTCGTCCCACATTCACCGGATAACGGGCTAGAAGGCAAGCTACTAAGGAAGCCTGTGATGGTTGGAGAGTGTTGTTGTTACCAGTGGGTCTCATTAGGTACGCACCACCGACCACCAGAACTTGGAAGCAAATGTGAGGGAGGCTTTAGCAATGGGCACCCCAGGATCTGTGACCTGGGCTGCTTCAGCTCCCTGCACAGCTATCTGCTCAGCTATCAATGTTAGCACAATTACCCTAGTTGTTGGATTAAACATGACTTCCTCCTTAGAAACCTGTTAGACCCTTACTGTATATAACCCGTCTGGAGAGGATATGTAGTCTAGGCCATAGATGAACCTGTTGATTTCGGTCTCGGAGATATCCACCTGGGCACCCCAGACTGGAACATCCTTAAGTGGGGTTGCCCTTAGGGCCAAATACCACTTCAAATTTTTGGAATCATCTCCCATAGAGTTCAATACGCTGGTGGCATAGGAGGAGTAGAATTCCTGAACAATGATTAGCCCATAGAAGTTGAGTTTCTCTGCCATCCATCTGAACTGGTGGAAGTCAAATAGCTCATTGATGTCTGACACTTCTTCTAGTTGGTCTGTAATAACCCGAACCTTGGGAGTAATAACCTATTGTTGAAAACTTCAGAGCCCTTTGTGAACCACTGAGTGAATAGTCCTTGGGTCCTGGACAGTCCACCACGCTCGCATGAACACAATAATCATCCAAGCAGTCTCAATATTGGGGGTCCTGGAGACAACATAGTATATGGCTTCGTCATCGCTGTCCTGGAGGTTGATCTCATCATTACCTTCCTGTTGGTGGTGCCCCTCCGGAGAGTAAACACGTTACTCTTGCTCTTTCTTGGGAGAGGTCTCCCCCTCCTCGCTTTCTTCTATTAGGGCCCCCTCTTCAAACTGGGGGGCCAAAGCTAGCTCACTGCTCTAGCTCTTGTGGTGCGGGGAGGGTGAGGAGAGACATTCCCAGTGAAGCGGACCATGGACCTATCTGAGGAGTTATTGCCTAAGCTACTGCCCATTTGGTGTCTCAAAGACACATTGGGGAGTCATGCAGGCATGACTCAGGCTCCTCCATCGGTGGGGCTGACTTTCGGTGAGGTCCTATAGTACCTATAAGTACAAAAAGAAAGAACCCGATCAGAACTTTCAAACAAGTAAGATGACACACTAATGGGTACTCAGACTTCCCCTGTGTTGTAAAAAGTGAAAATAACCCTTAAGAGTGGCGTCACTCGGTCTATCATAGGGAAATGTCACGAAATTGGAGTACCAAAACTCAATCACAAACACCCCATGCAACATAATAAAAGTGCGCACAATGTACGCCTAGAGGGGCCCCTACACGAGCCGTGTAACACGTCACGGGTCATGTAAGGGGCTGTGGGGGTTAACAACTAAATGTCGCTTGGATAGGACCCATCTCATAGACTGTGAAGAGACACACGGTCCATGGGTTGGTCCATCTAAGGGACCTTGGGTGCACCACATGGAAGATCCCACTAGATGGGACCCTACACGAGCCGTGGATAAGTACACAGACCGTATGAGGGCCCGTGGAAAGGGACTTGACAGAACTTGCCAAGGACTCATGCACGAGACCCTATACGGCTCGTGACACGGTACACGTCTTGTGAAGGGTTCCATGATGAGCCTCTTTGATGGGACACCAACACCCACTTTATGGATCAGTTGTTTTGCACAAAACTTAGGCTCACCTCGCTAACCCACACTTACTATAATGCAAAAATAAACATTTTTAGCAAAAGACATCATCAAACAAACACTGTTTGTGCTACACTCTAAAGATGACTCTACTAGAACACAACAATGGTCCCAAAGCACCACCCACTCAATTTACCATACAATTTCACACTCTAGACCTTGCAATCCCCCAATTCTAAGCAAGAATAGACATACGCAAACTAGAACCCCCATGAGAAGAAGAAAAATATGAATGCTTACTTGAGGAGAGATGATGGAAAGGTGATAAATTACTAAGAATTTGAATACCCCAAACCAAGATTTACACTACGAATTATGATATGGATGGATCTTTCATGATTGAGGAGAAAGGATTCAGTGGATTTAGGAGAGTGGGGCATAATAGGAAAAGGAAATAGGATGAAAATGAGAGAGGGGTCATGTAGGGCCTTAAGAATAGGCCAATGTTTACCTTGGTCAAAATGGGTGAACCCGTCCCCCACACGGATGGCCACACGACCCGTGTCAAGTGGCACAGTTCGTTTGTGTTGGTTGTTTGCTCAACCCTAGAGTGTAAACTTACCTGGGCCATGATCTACCCGACTGACCATTGACAATTCATTTGACATGTCATGATTTGTGTAAATAGTCGTGGGGTAACACTTGGCGTGGAACCTCGTCGTGGGGTTGGATGGACCGTTGAACAGTCTATGCGGAGTCACACGGGCCATGAATCAGCTCGTGGTGCTGTACTTTGACTTAATCATCTACCACAACTTCTCTTTGTGTGGCAATCCCCATACTTATGTGCAGAGGATTCCCAACCAACACTAACGCACACCCGCAACTGCAAAACCATGAACTTAAAATATCATTAGGTTGATTTTTTTTATGTTACAATGCATGAGTTTCCTCCCATGAAGTGCTTGATTTAACGTCGTGGCACGATGCAACTGTGGTGACTACTCAGACTTCATCCAGCTGCACTTCTTTCAGCACCCAGATTTTAGCGGCAACACCCAAATATTGCTTCACTCGTTGATCATTAACATTGAATCTCTGCCCACTATCAGCCTCTAGCTCTAATGCATCATGGGGAAATACGTGGGCAACTTTATATGGGCCAACCCACCTAGACTTAAGTTTTCTTGGGAAGAGCCTCAATCTAGAGTTGTACAGCAAAACTTTGTCACCAACACTAAAGCTACGTGGTGCAATGTGTTTGTCATGTTAGAGCTTCATCTTGTCTTTGTAGAGTGTTGCACTCTCATAAGCCTGAAGGCAAAATTCATCTAACTCAGTGAGTTGGTCCAGTCTTAGGTCAGTGGCCTCACTCCAATTCATGTTCAGCTTCTTTAGGGCCTAGAGCACTTTGTGTTCCAATCCACTGGTAGATGTCATGCTTTCCCAAACACCAATTGATATGGGTACATACCAATAGGGGACTTGTAAGTCGTTCGATAAGCCTACAGTGCATCATCCAGTTTTCGAGCCCAGTCAGTTCTAGTTGCATTTATAGACTTGATCAGGATTTCCTTGATCTCTCTATTAGACACTTCAGCTTACCCACTAGTCTGTGGATGGTAGGGCGTGACAACCTTATGTTTTCGTACTCCATATTTAGCCAGCACAACACGGAAGATCTTGTTGCAAAAGTGGGATCCCCCATCACTAATGATAGTTCTGGGTGTCCCAAATCTGGAAAAGATGTTCCAACTCAGCAAAGTGGACAACACTTCTGCTCTTATTGTTTGGCAATGCAACTGCCTCCACCCACTTGGAGATGTAGTCCACTGCAATCAAGATGTACTTCATGCCATAATAGCTCACAAATGGACCCATGAAGTCAATGCCCCAAATGTCAAATATTTCTACTTCAAGAATGGGGGTCATGGGTAGCTCTTGATGCCTAGAGATGTTTCCCTACCGCTGACATTAATCACAACCTTGCACCAAGTCTGAGCATCTCTATAGATGGTGGTCCAGTAGTACCCATACTACAAGATTTTCTTAGACGTCTTGGCACCACCATGATGGCCTTTCACTTGAGAGAAGTGATAGGCCTCCATGATACTTATCATCTCTACTTCTGGGATGCATCGACGAATGATCCCATCAACACATATTCTGAACAAGAAAGGTTCATCCTAGAAGTACCTGTGCACATCATGAAGAAACTTTTTCCTTTGGTGGAAGGTAAGGCCCTTAGGTATAATGTCACTCACCAGATAGTTAGCAAAATTAACAAACCAAGGAATTAAGTCTACAGAGGTTGACAATACTTGCTCATTGGGAAATGCATCATTGATGTTCAAAAAATCATTAGCTATTGTCTCGTCTTCTAATTTGGACAAATGGTCTGCCACCTGGTTCTCAGTCCCTTTTCTGTCTTGGATTTTGAAGTCAAACTCTTGTAGCAGGAGAACCCATCTGATTAGCCTCAGCGTTGCATCTTTCTTAGCTATCAGATATCTCAATACTACATGATCCGTGTGCACAATCACCTTGGTTCCTGATAGGTAGGCCCAAAACTTATCAAGTGCGTACACTACAACCAACAACTCCTGATCAATTACTGTGTAGTTCCTTTGGGACTCATTGAGAGTCTTGTGATATGCTGTCAAAATACAACACTTTTAATGCTTAAAACTTGGGATTTTGCGCATTCTCAAGGTGGTATTAGTAGGTTTGATGTTTGTTTTATTTGTTTTTGCAAAATTTCAGTGTTGGCTTGGTTTTGAGTTTGAAGTACAAATTTGCAGATGATTTGGTAGTTTATGGGACCCTCTACGGGTCATGGGTCATTCCATGAGTCATAGAGGGGTTTCGTTTGTTGTTTTAGTGAAGGGGTGAAAAGTGAGTCATGTTCTACAAGAGCAGAACATGGGTCGTAGACCATCATACAAGTTGTAGAGTGTGGTCGTGAATTGAAGAGTTCCTGAAAGTGGCTCAGACGAAACCCTTCACGGGTCATGGAATCCTACACGTCTCATGAAGAAGGTTTTATGAAAGATGCCAGTAGCTTCAACCACATTCCTTGAGACCCTGACTCACGAGCCGTGAACTGCCTTACAAGCCATAAAAGGTGCTCGTAACTGGCGCCGACACAGTTATCCTATTTTATTTTAGCTTTATATTTTAAGTGCTATAAATATATTTTTTTTAAATCTTTTTTTCAGATATAGAATGACATAGAACATTAGATACAATACTTTTAGAGAGAGAATAACGAGATTGAGAGTTTATGAACAATATTTTGTGATTTTGTTAATTCAAGTTTGCAATTTTATTTAGATTTTGGATTTTTGTTCATCAATTCTTATGCGTAAGTAATTTAATTATGTATTCTTCTTACATGATTTCTGTTCATACTCCAAGCATGCATGGCTAAATCCATATCTAGGGTTGTGAGAGCCATTACAAACTAACTAAGATAAAATTTTGAGTTTGAGTTGAAAGACTCCGCCGGTTACGACTATGCCAATTCAATGACAACGACATTTGATTAGCCAGTTCCACGGTCGAGAAGAAACTGAGATCATGGAATGGATGAGGATACCTACGACCAGAAATCACAAAATGCAAGAAAATGTTGCTCTTCAATAGGCCCTACAACAGAGCAAGAAATGTAAAACAAGTTCTGGTTTCTCTTCCTAAGGTGACCTGCTACCGAGGAGGGTTTGTCACAATGTAGTGCGTAAGAACATCATTCCTAAACCCCCTCGTACTAATCCTGTTTTTCCTTTAAAGAAACCCTCTACTTTTTCTACCATCAAGTCACCTCCTAGGACTAGGGCTTCTTCTAGCAAAAGGAAAAGGGCTACTCCACCTGTTACTTCAGATACCTCTGAAATTGAGAGTGATCCTGACCAATCAACTATCGATAGCTTTGACCCAAAATTTCTTTCTCTTATTCACTTCCAAAAGCGCTCCCTCATTCGAGGCCGTGTCATTACTGGGTTTGGGAGATCTAACATGGAAATTCTTTTATCCAAATTAGAGTTTCAAGGTTGGACTGGATTGTTGCTACTAGGGGATACTCAACATAAGTTTGCCAAACCTGAGATGTATGAGTTCTATGGTTGGGGCAGTGTTCGTGATTCTGTCTTTATTACTACTGTGAGGGGGAAATCTATTAATCTTGGCACTAAGGACATTGCACGAATCTTGCAGATTCCTAACATTGGTTGGGACCACTATGTTCATCATGAGTGGCCACCTCTAGACAATTTGGCCTCCGCTCTTGAAATCTCCAGGAAGTTTTTAGGTCGTCCCTCTTTATCTCAACACAGGCGGGTTCTTCGATGCGAGATGTCCTCCCTTCACAAGCTATACTTTGATGTGGTTTATAAGATTCTCAGTCCAAGAAAGGAATGGCGGTTTGAGGCCAGTTTCTTCGATATGACATTAATGGAACTATTAGACACTGATGTTCCTCTCAATATTCCCAGCCTGATACTCAAACATATGCAGTGAGGACAAGAATGGGCATGCTTTACCCTATGGATTTTGGCTCTCTCAGATCTTTGAGGCCTATTCTATTCCGGTCCAAGTTTGGAGCATGCAAACTACAAAGGATGTGTTAGGACAAGTGAACCATACTGCTTTACCTGGTTCAATGTAGCATACTGGCACACCGTTTCATTGTTTCCAAACTGCTCTGGATGCCAAGACTGCTGAGTTAACCTCTGCACATCATGCGTTTGCACAAGAGCGTAGTGCTTTACTATCCAAGATCTCTGTGCTAGAGGATACTCTGTCCAAGGAACATGCTGCCCATGCTGAAATAGTGCACAAGTTTTCTATGTTAATTCCCTCTACCCCTTTTGCTTAACCTATTTATTGAACTATCTTTTTAGGTACTTGGTGTGTTTCCATTGCTTTAAGATGCTTGACTTTTCTTCTTTGGTTATTCCAACCCTCTGGGTTGGTCTTGTATGTTGACTTAACTGTGTGTCTACTATCCTTAATGCATTTTAATGTTTCCTTACCTTACTTTGTTTTCTTGGTGATAGCCCTTGCATCCTTGAATTTTGATTCTTATATCTTGATTTTTCTATTATGGAAACCTCTTTTCATGATGCCAAAAGGGGGAAGATACTTCTGAGTTATGAAATGTTTATAACCCTTGTTTAACCTGGTTCATTCTATAGTGTT
>JBCEWC010012876.1:0-15519 GCA_038996855.1 Solanum aculeatissimum | reverse complement strand
TCCCCCCCCCCCCCCCCCCCCCCCCTTAATCATAAGTGAACCAAAACATATGTTAACCTTGATGTGGATTCTATCCATGATAATAAGAAAATATTGAAGTAATAATATTTATATTGAAAAGGGCTAAATATACTTCAGTATTATTCAACAATTTTAAATATCCATTTTTTTTAGAAACTAATCCGTTCAACTAATTTCTAAGTCCAACATTAGAGTTGTTAAAACGTGTTAGTTCAGTTCCATCCAGTTTAAAACTCGCGAGCCAAGAAATTTGAAAGGTTAGAATGTGTCGGTTCTTTTTTTTAAAAGGGACTTGAAATGACCAATCTAACCAACCCTAGAAGAGTCGTGAGTTGGGAGGCTAGTCTTTTTTTTTTTTTTATAATTTTCTTTCCTTTCAAAATTCAAACTTGAAATTCTGTCAATATTTTAAATTTTTAATATGTCTAATAAAATTATATGAAAGAACATAATAATAACAATCATAATATGTATTATACATATGATTAATGATACTTCCAATTTACAATATCATATTTGAAATATATAACATCAAGAAAATGAGAGGATTTTCAAATCAAATATGACAAACAATGATCATAAATTTGAGTCATCCTATGATAAAGAAATGTCCATTGAGTTAAATTTCTTATATAAAAAATGACCTATTTTTTTTTAAACTAAAAATGGTCATTCGACCATTATATACACCAAATATAGTCATTCGGCTGTTTGGTTCACGTCAGTTCTTATTTAGCCATTTAGCCTTTTCTTTTTTTGATTTTTTTAAAAGAAATATAAATCTTATTTTTTAAATTTTATTGTGCAATGTTAAATTATTATTTTTTTAAATTAACGTCTAAATTTTTTGTTGCTCTTTAAAGCTTTTTTTTCCTTTTTAATTGTTTCACTTCTTTAGTGGAAAAAATAAATATTTATACCAGTTTATTATTTCTTGTTTATTTTCTTATTTATTAAGGTGGGAAATACATGATAATCAAATAAATATTAATATCGGTACATTACATAATTATTTATACAATATTGATACATGGTTATGCACTATTTATGTAGTATCGATACATTATATAATTATTTATACAATATTGATACACGATTATGCACTATTTATGTAGTATTGATACATTACATACCTATTTATATAATATTGATACAAGTTTGTATACAATTTATATAATATTGATACATATTTATATACTATTTATGTAATATTGATACATGCTTACGTAAGTTATACAATATCAATACATTACATAACTATTTATACAATATTGATATATGTTTATACACATTTATATAGTATTGATACATGAAAAAATGAAAAGTTTTCTTTCTTTCTTTTTTTTTAATAAAAAAAATACAGTACACAAATAAAACAAGTGTTTTTAAATAAATAAATAAAACTAATGCTACCAAAAAAAAAAAAAACTTAATGGCCTTGAGCTGATTTGAGCTATATTGAGCTCATGATCCTTTTTGGCCTTTTTTTTTGTTGTTAAAAAAATAGGCAACTTTTCTTGTAAATCTTTTTTTCTTTTGTATATTAATGAAATTTGCCCACCGAAAAAAATTGTAAACTAAAGAACAATTATATCTTACAATTTTAGTTTTTTTATTTCAAATTAAATGATACTTTTGGCTCATGAGTTGATCCCAACCAGGCCTCAATCAAGTCTCAAAGACCAAGGGCTTAGTTAGACCCGACTTATAAGCCATAATTTAAATGAGCTTGAAAATTTTATGGAATAATTACTCCAATTGGCTAGGGATGGCAATGCGCAGGGTGCGGGGTGGGTTGAGCTCAACCCGCAATTTTTTTAAACCGCCCTGCCCCCCATGGTCGATACATGTTTACATACTATTTATATAATATTGGTACATGTTTATACATAATCTATACAATATTGATATATTACATAACTATCTATATAATATTGATATACGTTTATACACATATATACAGTATTAACACATGAAAAAAAGTACCTGAAAAGTTTTTTTGAAAAAAGAAAATATTTTCTTTTAAAAAAAAAACACAGAAAAAAATAAAATAAGTTTTTTTAAATTAAAAAAATAATAAAAAGAGCTTAATGTCCTTGGGCTGATTTGAGCTATGTTTAGCCATGATCTTTTTTTATTTTTTTCGTGTATAATTATAGTTTAAGGTCATTCGGTCAAAATAATTACCAAAAAAATAGTCATTCGCTATATAGACATGTATAGTCAGTGTATATTTTATGTACAATCAAGCTTATATTCAGTGTTTGAGTGTATCACAAAGTAGATTTAGTATATAGCTCATGTAATAGTAATCTATATTGTATAGTTAGTATATTTTCTATAACTTTTGACAAGTTGTATTGTATAGTCATGTATATTTTTTTTTAATGATTTTGGGCTATTTTTTTGTGTAAATAAAAGAGGGCTCTACTTTTTGTAAATTCATTAATTTATTATATGTAAATTGAAATTACTCCCTTTTTTGGGTTAAAAAATGAGCTACCTTTTTTGTAATTTTTTTATTTTTTCCATATATTAATGAAATTTGCCTAAAAAACTTATAAACTAAAGAAAAAATTACGTCTTATAATTTTGGTTATTTTAATTCAAATTAAATAATACTTTTGACCCATGAGCCGATCCCAACCCAGCCTCGGTCAAGCCTCAAAGGTCAAGGGCTTAGTTAGACTAGACTTATAAGACATAATTTTAAATGGACTTGAAAAATCTTGTGAGATAATCATACCTAGCGGCCATTCACAATTTTATTTACAAATAAATTGACCCAGACATTTTGTCTTACCAAAAAAAGGATCAATGGGGCCACTCAACTAATGATAAAAAAATAGTCAAATAATCTTTAATTTCAAATATTCTTTTCAGTTTGCATATAATTTAATTCATTAATTTATATTCCTTAATTAATTATAATTGAAAAGCAGTTTTAACAAAATATAAATTTTATTAAATGTATATGTCAAAAAAAATTAATGGTGAGAGTTATAAATAGGACTTCTATATAACTCATTTTTTTTCATCCCACCACTCATCAATAACATTAACCATCTTGTTTCTTCTTTCAAGTTAATTAAGCAGTCATGACTTCACCAACAGGCTCCGTCAAAAGTGCTTCAACTGAGAAAAATTCGTTTAAAGATAAAAATAATGTAAGTTTTTCTAATTTGATTATCTACCTATACAACATATATATGATTTATCTATCTGGAAGGTCCTTTCTTTTATACTAATGATATGACTATTGTTTTTCTTTGCTTGGATATATGAAGGACAAGACTGATGTCGATGAAGAATACACTTCTTCATCAAATTCCGACCATGCAGAGCCACTATCCTCTAGTAAAAAAGAAAATGCATATATAGTTTAAAATTATTACTCCTTTTATTTATCAAGTTCAAAATACCTATTTATAATTGATCTTTCAAAATAAAATGCAGGATTTCCTGCAATACATTTGATTGTTGATCTGCCTATATATGGACCTATCGATGATCAAGCACCGAAGGGCGAGCAAGAAAAGATTTTGGAGGACAAAACAAAAGAAGAGGCAACACAAGGAAGAGAGGCGGTTGCTGCAAAATCGCAAGAGGAAGCAGAAGGTGAGAGCTATAAATAAGTCTTCTACATAACTCATTTTTCTCATCCCACCACTCATCAATAATATTTAACAATCTTGTTTCTTCTTTCAAATTAATTAAGCAGTCATGCCTTCACCAACTGGCTCCGTCAAAAGTGCTTCAACTGAGAAAAATTTGTTTCAAGATAAAAATAATGTAAGTTTTCCTAATTTGATTATCTACCTATACAACATATATAAGATTTATCTATCTAGAAGGTCCTTTCTTCTATACTAATGATATGACTATTATTTTCCTTTGCTTGGATATATGAAGGACAAGACTGGCGTCGATGAAGAACACACTTCTTCACCAAATTCCGACCATGTTGAGCCACTATCCTCCAGTAAGAAAGAAAATGCATATATAGTTTAAAATTGTTACTCCTTTTATTTATCAAGTTCAAAATACCTATTTATAATTGAGTTTTCAAAATAAAAATGCAGGATTTCCTGCAATACATTTAGTCGTTGATCTGCCCATATATGGAGCTATCGATGGTCAAGCATCGAAGGGTGAACAAGAAAAGATTTTGGAGGACAAAGCAAAAAAAGAGGCAACACAAGGAAGAGAGGCAGTTGCTGCAAAATCACAAGAGGAAGCAGAAGTGCAAGAGAACATCCAGGTCATGGCTAAGCGATCGCGTGCTGTGCTTGGTGATGGATCACGCTCATATAAACCATGTAAGCGGTTGTGTGATGTGCCTGGTTATGTTCCTGATGAAGAATCACGCATATCATCAGATGAAGGATTCATTTCACCAGATGAAGGATTCATTTCATCAGATGAATGTACTTCACATCCACCTAAGGACCAACCTTGAAGAGAGTTGTTGCTAGAGTACCGTACTGTGCTTAGATCTCAACCTTCCTTCAATGGAGGAAGATGATGAAGCTTATTTATCAATCAAAATTTGAATAATTTTAATTTGATGTTCTATTATTTTTTCAATAAGTTGAACTATTGAATAATTGTCATACTTTTGAAGTTATTATTATATTTTGTTTTATGAATATATTTTTGCAGTGTTATGTAGTTATTTGCAGTGTTTAAAATCTCTGTTATTTACAAGAAAAATGAAGTCTCTCAAGCTCTGAATCATCATCTATAATTGGAACTTGACAACATCATCATAACTAAATATGGCGGCAAATTTTTTGTTGAGATATACAAATAAATTACAATGTGTTATATATGTTAGGAAAGTTGATGAACATTATTAATGAAAAAGCAAAGATTTAAGGCATGTGAAATAATTTTTTTGTCGGAAAAGAGGGATTGCTTGTCTATTTATGGAATTTTGTAGACAATACTCCTTTAAGGTATAACAAGTATGTTATTAAGTTGAACTAGAAGTGATCAATTTGGACTAAAAATGAGGTCTCCGTTAATTTATAAAGAATATACAACAATTGAATAGATTTTAAGTTGCACTTATATATTATGAAAGGTTACATAGTTTAATTTTTCCTTAAAAATAATTATTTAAATTATTACACATTACATATAGAGAGAAAAAATGAAAAGAAATTATATACGATGTGTGAATATATATACTAATATATGAAAATGTGTATAACACGTATATGCATTGGTATAGATTTATGCCTTAATACAATAACAACAATGACATACCCAATAAAATTCCACAAGTGGAGTCTGGAGAGGGTAAAATGTAGTCAGACCTTACCACTACCTCATAGAGGTAGATAGGTTGTTTCCGAAAGACTCTCATCTCCAAAAGCAAAAAATACCAGATATGAAATCAAACAACTAGAATGGAAAGCAAATGATAATTTGTAAAGACAACAAAAGTAACAAAATGAATGGCGGACAATAACAACCAAATATATAAAAATACAACTACCTCTACTAACATATTAGATCACAAGACCAAACATCATCCTACCCCTACTAGCCGTCTAACCTTCTATTCCAATACGCAACCTCCACTCCTTTCTATCTAAGGTCATATCCTCGATGATATGAAACTGTGTCATATCATATATTCTAAAATTTTTTGATCAAGCTATAAATTAAAAACTTACATCATAACATATCCATAATACCTATAGGGCAAAGTAACTATTAAAATATTAATTTATGACAATAATGAATCTCATAGGACAATGTATGCCTTAGAAATATTTATTTGGAGCTTTAATTAAGAAACTAAATTAAAGCATAGACAAAATATGTGTTTGCGTGCTTACATAAGTTTATTTCAAGGCAAACATTTGTAGAAGAGATAAAAATAACTAAAAAAATAGTGAAAAGGGCTTGATGTCACGCTCCGAAAAGGTACCCTTGACGTGGTCGACACTCACAGACTATTGCTAGTCCCCAAGCGAACCATTTGACCTCATAACAATCGTCCAATCATTAACATCAGCGGAAAACTTAAAATAAAGTGACATTATGATGAGCAACTCAATCAACATCTAACTCAATGAATAAAGTTCATAGGCCAACAAAATCAAACTCGGTATCTGTGACATAAGAGTAGATTTAAAGAAAACTCAATTCAAGAAAAGAAGGACCTCAACATCAATTCATCATCTTCTAGTCTATGAAGCCTCTACACTCATCTAGAAGGTGCCAAGACAAATCTCGGGCCACCTCAAAGAAATGACTATGTCTATTCAATATAAGAAAGAAAAAAGGGCTTCTCTGAATAGCAAGGAGGGCTCACCAAATCAGCTAAATGTGATTGGATCCTCAACGACGAGCCAGTTGACAATCCCTAATACCTATCTCTGCATCATAAAACGATGCAGTTCAAATGGACGTCAGTACATGGAATATGCTGGTATGTAAAATGGCTAGAAAAGAAATGATATAATCAAAGATACTCAAATCGAGTAACTCAGCTCAACTCAACTTAATAAAACATGCAAGTTTAAGAACGCTGTCATCATTTGAAAATAAACTCAATAATATGCAACTCAGTCAAATTAGTTATGCAAAATTAGAGAGTTTCTCTAACCGACAGTACTCGTCATCACCATAGTTGGTGATGCACGACGAAGGTGACGTCGTTGCTACGCCCGTCCATTACTTACCAAGGTAAGGACGTCACATCAACATCTTGGATCCATCATCCCTGTCCATCTTTTTGGGTCAGGAGTTGCCAAAGTTAACTGCACAACTATCATACGCTGGCGGCGTAGTTATGGGGTTTGAGTCACTCTTAATCTACCCAACTTGGTGCTCAAAACTACTCCCAAAATATCCTCTTTAAAACTCATTTAAACTCATTTCAAACATCATCATCTTCCATCGATAAATATATTTGAATATTATTTACATCCTCATCAAAATGTTTACTCAAAACATCATTTAAACTCAATGCCCAGTTTCATCAAAAACTCATTAAAATATGCATCATTTTACCAAGACTCTTTCTCAAATCATTAAGTATGCTCAAGACTCATGTTCATGCAAACTTAGTAAAATATGCTAAAAAATAATCTATGTTTAATATGCTCAATATGACCATCAAATCTCAAGTTGAAATAATGCATAAAATTAAATATAATCCTCAATTAGGGTTCATGCGAACAAAGACATGAACATGCATCCAAATCACATTCTCAACTCATGAACATCATCAAGACATTTTTATGTACAAGGAACTCATTGAGACAATAGAAAACTCAAGAAATCAATTCAAGAATTTAGGGTAAAACTCTACTCGAACTCAATTTCAAAAAATCAACATGTGGGGAGCGTGGATGAACTCAATCCAACGCTATGAACAACCTTACATACCTGGGACGGAGATAGACAATCGAATTTGCAAGAAATTGGCCTCAATCCTCTTGAACCCTAACCTCATCTTTTCTCCTTAGCCCTAGTTTTAAATATGAATTAGCATAAATGATTGAAAATTCACGCTTAGGAATTGATATAGGGTTGAAAACGACTTCAAAATGTCATGGTTTTAGTCTAGGATGGGTGGGGAAAAGACTAGAATGCCCTTGCTTTTAAAACTGATCGTCAAGTACCGTAATGGGGTAAATAAGTCCGCGATGCGGATTTGTCGCACTTCAGTTCATTTTTTGACAAAAAATTTAAAACGCGTTCAGAAACTATTTTTCTATAAAATAACACATAAATAACATTTGTCAAATGTGTATTATGTGTAATTTTATATAAATCAATTTTCTAATCCCTTAGAAAAAATTAAAACCCTAGTTAAGTGCAAATCCTCGACAAGTTCGCGATGCGGACATGTCACACACTTTTCTGGAATTGTATTTTTGCTCCGATAAATAATCTTTTGATCCGGTTGCACTAAGAATCAACCAAGACCATTTCGCATACAATTTTTCGTATTGATCGCGATTTCGACCTCAAATTTACCGAAAAAGTTTGAAAAGATGCGTTATGCAAGCGTATCTCATCTAGGAGTATTTTGATAATTCTACTGGGTGTAACACTTGAAATATCTTTAACTTTGTCATTTAGAATCGATATGTCATTTGTTATGCAAGTGGCTCATATATATCCATACTGTTACACAAGTGACTTAAATATATCCTTTTCTTCTAATGAAGGTTGAAAAAGAAATTTAATTAATTTTTCTGAAAAAAATTCATGTAAAAATATATTTGATCATTTTCACATAATTTAATTTACTCAATAATAATAAATCTAATTCAAAAGTTTAAATATTAAAATATACTCTAAATAAATTTTGTGCACATTATGAGTTATGCCTTTTATAAACTAAATTTTAAAAACATGCAAGCACATTAATCATACCAAGAAATTTTACATTTCTCTCCATTTGCTCTTTCTGAGCCAGAAGATATCTCACTGATTTTGTATAATTTTTTTTTTTAATACAATGGATAATTTAAATTTATTATTTTGATGGTCCATTTTTTTTTGTAAAATTTATTATAAATACCCCAGTTTATTTATTTCACAAGATATAAAAATTAGATTACAAAATAGCTGTGAAAAAAAAAGGTTTTAATTTTTTTCTCTTTTTTAATTCACACTTCTTTCTATTTTTTTCTCTTGTTTTTATACCAAAGAATGAAAGAAAAGTTGAAATAAAAATAAAGAGCTCAAATAGTAATAATCAAAGAAGTCAAAAAATAATTTGTGTGAAAAAAGATCAAATACATGATTTTTTTCAAAAAAATTTTAAAATAAAATAATTAATTTTTATTTTTCTTATTTTTATGCCAAAGAATGAAAAAATGAAATAATAGTAAGAAACTCAATTGATAATAACCAAAAAAGTCAAAAAAATAATTTACATGTGAAAAAAGATCAAATACATGATATTTTTTTAATAAAAAGAATTGAAAATCCAAAAAACTAATTTGAAATTAATTTTATCATTTTTGTAATGTGGAGGGTATATGTGAGCAATTTTTATAACAGTAGGAGTATATGCGAGCGAATTTTGTAATGAAGGTTATATGAGAATCACTTTTAAAATAAAAGTTATATTAGTTCTACATGGCAAAGTTAAAGAATACATCGGACCCTTTTAATCTCTCCCAAAAAAATATTTTTTTCATGTATAGTAGCTTAACTAACCAAAAATAAATGAATGAGATAAAATGTAATAGGCAAAATTAAAAATTGAACTGTATTGCAAGTGGTGTCAAATGAAAAAGCACTAGCTTTTTATGGAAAAATGAAGAAACAAGAAAAACAAGATAATATATTATTAGGGTTGGGCATTAATCGGTTCGGTTGAATTATATATTACCGATTCAGTTTATCAGTTTTTAAGTGTTGTATTCATAGAGAGTGTAATTACCTGTACAAGGGTATCATGCCTGAGGGAAACTCTACCGGGCTGTGAAAGGAATCTAGTAATTCAACTCTTCCTTCCCAGAACCACCACTTTGATGAGTAGCCTTCTCAATTATTTTTTAAATAAATTACTATGTATAAAGTACGGTTAAATCATTTCTCATATTGCATTGTATTTATCCATGTATTGTTTCATATGAATATGAAATATCTATATAACATCCTCAATAGAGATATTAATGTTGACAACAAGAATATTGATCAAGACATAGCAATCAAAATGGATAAAACGAATATGTACCAGAAATACCATTTATAATGATGTGTTAGGTGAGGTACGCTTTACTATATTATATTTCATTAAAAAGTAAAAACCTTCATGCGTCTAATTAATTTTTGATTGTTCACCTTTGTAAATATACACGATACTGAATTATCTTAGCCTCAGAAAAAAGGTCATCGTACGACAATCAATATTGATCTTTCATAAAATTTATATTTTACCTTTTAGTTATCTTTGTACTCAATCTTTTTTTAATAATATTAATTTTTAAAATTACATATTATATAATTAGGTATTCACGTGCAAAGTATATGTCGAAAAACTAGTAAATTCAAAAAAATTAATACTTTCAGTAATGGGTGATAATGCAAAGTCAAAGATTTATTTTTTCAAATTAACCAGATTCATTTACTAGAAATTTAAATTGATTGATACTTATTAACTTGAATTAAAGATAATCAAATGCTATTTTCCTCTCAATTTTATGTAATTTTTTTTTTCATAAATAAGATATTTTTAAAAATGCTCTCATAATTTTCTTCTATAAATTCAAAATACTTCAATAGAAAAAATAAGAAAATATTGATATTTTTATTAATCATTAATGGAGTAATAAAAAATTAAAGATTCATTCCCTATAAATTAAAGATAATAATAACTTTTTTTGAAAAAAAAACTCTCACTATTTTCTTCGATAATTTCAAAATGCTTCAATAGAAAAAAATGTGAAATATATATTTTTATTAGTGAGTGATAATAAAATCAAATTTTGATCTAGAAAGGGGGAATTCACTAAGAGCTTGATTAAACCTAATTTTGGAGTCCAAGTTTGGAAGTTTCAGTTTCACTTTTAGAATTTCTTTTGTTCATTGGAGTTTCACCGGAAGCTCAGTGGTGAAAAAGCACTCAATCTCGTCATCTCAGTATCGCTGCTCCAAAAGAGGTAAATTAGAGTTTTCTCTTTTTGAATTTGAATTTCTTTTGTTCGTCGGAGTTTCACCGGAAGTTTTGTCTCAATTCATCGTCCCAGTCTCCCTGCTCCAAAAGAGGTAAATTAGGGCTTACTCTTTTTGAATTTGAATTTGAATTTCTTTTGTTCGTCGGAGTTTCATCGAAAGCTTAGTCTCAATCTCGTCGTTTCAGTCTCGCTGCTCCAAAAGAGGTAAATTAAGGCTTTCTCTTTTCGAAATTTGAATTTCTTTTGTTCGGTGGAGTTTCACCAGAAGCTCAGTCTCAATCTCGTCGTCCTAGTATCGGTGCTCCAAATGAGGTAAATTAGGGCTTCTCGGGGAATCAAATTCTTGAAGATTTATCCAACATTCAAGACTTATCCATTCAAGAAAAAATTGCAAGAGTCAGATTTCAGGTTCTCCTCTTCAAGTTTCAGGTTCTATATTTCCAAAGTAACTTCATTTGTTCAGGTTGCCTTTAAGTTTTTATTTTTCGGATCTGTTTCCATTGCTTTATACAAATTTGAGTTGTTTACAGTTCTTTTCAATCAGTTCCCTCTATTTAGATATATCTTTTTGGCCAAATTATTAATTATGTACTATAACATATTTTGTATCTCTTATTCATTTTTTTGCCCTCGATCTATCTCTGACCTTTGACTATTTGTCTCTTGATCAATTGTATAATATTTTAGTATATCTCATTCTAGGTTAATTTTCTTGGAAACGTTTAATGTGAAATTGAATTAATTTTCTCTTCTTTTACTTGTTTGTGTGGAAAGTTATTTTTTAATCTGGTAATAAGCAATTTAACATGACATGTAGAATGTAGATTGTATCAAAGTTATGCCCTGCTTGATTTTTTTTTAATAATATTGATTTTTAAAATTACATATTATATAATTAGGTATTCACGTGCAAAGCACGTGTCGAAAAACTAGTAAATTCAAAAATATTAATACTTTCAGTAATGGGTAATAATGCAAAGTCAAAGATTTATTTTTTCAAATTAACCAGATTCATTTGCTCGAAATTTAAATAGATCGATACTTATTAACTTGAATTAAAGATAATCAAATGCTATTTTCCTCTCAATTTTATGTAAAAAAAATTCATAAATAAGATATTTTTAAAAATATTCTCATAATTTTCTTCTATAAATTCAAAATACTTCAATAGAAAAAATAAGAAAATATTGATATTTTTATTAATGATTAATGGAGTAATAAAAAATTAAATATTCATTCCCTATAAATTAAAGATAATAATAACTTTTTTTGAAAAAAAAAACTCTCATTATTTTCTTCGATAATTTCAAAATTCTTCAATAGAAAAAAATGTGAAATATATATTTTTATTAGTGAGTGATAATAAAATCGAATTTTGATCTAGAAAGGGGGAATTCACTAAGAGCTTGATTAAACCTAATTTTGGAGTCCAAGTTTGGAAGTTTCAGTTTCACTTTTAGAATTTCTTTTGTTCATTGGAGTTTCACCAGAAGCTCAGTGGTGGAAAAGCTCTCAATCTCGTCATCTCAGTATCGCTGCTCCAAAAGAGGTAAATTAGGGCTTTCTTTTTTTGAATTTGAATTTCTTTTGTTCGTCGGAGTTTCACCAGAAGTTTTGTCTCAATTTCATCGTTCCAGTCTCCCTGCTCCAAAAAAGGTAAATTAGGGCTTACTCTTTTTGAATTTGAATTTCTTTTGTTCGGCGGAGTTTCATCGAAAGCTTAGTTTCATTGAGGTAAATTAGGGCTTCTCGGGGAATCAAATTCTTGGAGATTTATCCAACATTCAAGACTTATCCATTCAAGAACAAATTGCAAGAGTCAGATTTCAGGTTCTCCTCTTCAAGTTTCAGGTTCTATATTTCCAAAGTAACTTCATTTGTTCAGGTTGCCTTTAATTTTTTATTTTTTGGATCTGTTTCCATTGCTTTATACAAATTTGAGTTGTTTACAGTTTTATTCAATCAGTTCCCTCTATTTAGATATATCTTTTTGGTCAAATTATTAATTATGTACTATTACATATTTTGTATCTCTTATTCATTTTTTTGCCCTCAATCTATCTCTGACCTTTGACTATTTGTCTCTTGATCAATTGTATAATATTTTAGTATATCTCATTCTAGGTTAATTTTCTTGGAAACGTTTAATGTGAAATTGAATTGATTTTCTCTTCTTTTACTTGTTTGTGTGGAAAGTTATTTTTTAGGGAGTTTAAATTGCTCACTATTATAGAGTTAGTGAAGTGTCTTAGAGGAGACAAATTAATATAACATGTGTTCAGGAGACCAGATGGGTAGGTACCGAAGCTTGGGATGTAGACGAATTTAAATTATGGTACTCTGGTGGCTCTAGGAATTGAAATAGAGTAAGTATCCTAGTACATGAGGTTCTCAGTGAGTATGTGATTGTGGTCAGGAGAATTAATGACAAAATGATGTCTATTAAACTTGTGATTGGTAGTCATATAGTGAATGTAGTTAGTGCCTATGCGCCTTAAGTGGGCCTAAATGAGGAAGTTAAAAAGCTTTTTTGGGAGGACTTGGATAAGGATGTGAGAGGTATACCAAACACAGAAAAAATCTTCATTCGGGGATATTTTAATGGGTATATCGGTGTAACTTCTAGTGATTTTGTCGATGTTCATAGAGGCTTTGATTTTGGGGAGAGGAATTGAGCTCGGACGTCTCTTGTGGATTTTGTTAAAGTCTTTGAGTTGGTTATTGCTAACTCATGTTTCCCAAAGAGGGGAAATCATTTGATTACCTTTCGTAGTACAGTAGTTAAGACTCAAATTGATTACTTACTCCTCTGAAAGGGCGATTGAAACCTTTGTAAGAATTGCAAGATTATTCCAGTGAAAATTTTTACTCAACATAGGCTTTTATTGATGGATTTGAAGATTAAGAGGGGTAAGAGGAAGAAGGCTATTTATGCCCAACCGAGGATTAGATGAGGAGGCCTGACTCCTGTCCTTTCTCGAGATATGAAAAAAAAATTGAGTAGTTTGGGGACTTGGAGTAGTAGTAGAGATGTAAACACCATGTGGGATACTAGTGCAAGTTGCATTAGAAAAGTAGCTACTGAGGTACTAGGGGTATCGAGAGAGACCTTTTGGTGAACGTCAAGGTGATTGGTAGTGTAATGGATAAGTTCTAGGCAAAATAAAAGTTAAAAAGATTGCCTATACAAAGTGGGTGGAGTGTATGAATAAGGATGAAAAATGAAGGCCTAAGGATATTTATAAGACGGCGAAGACAAAAGAAAAAACGATGATCATGAGTGCTAAGACAACAATGTTTGAATGTTTGTATATTGATCTAGGTAAAAATGGCAGAGAGAATAGATTGTATAGGATCACAAAATAAAGAGGGAAATAAGCTCCCAATTTGGACCAAGTGAAGTGAATCAAGGATAGAAGTGTGAGGTATTGGTGGATGAGACTTCTAATAAGCAAAAGTGGCAAGCTTACTTTCATAAACTCTTAAATGTAAAAAGGGGACATAGATAATGACTTGAGTGATTTGGCGCACTCCAATAGTCATCGAGATTTTGGTTACTGCAGATGTTTCAGAGATGAGGAGGTTAGACGTGTTATTAGTAGGATGAATAGAGGTCGAGCGATTGGACCCGATGGGATTATGATGAATTTTTGGAATAGCACAATTGAGGATGGTATGAAGTGGTTGACTAAGTTATTTAATGCTATTATAAAGACGACTAAGATGGTTGATGAATGGAGGAGGGGTACAATAGTCTCATTGTACAAGAACAACGATGATATTCAAAACTGTAATAATTATAGTGGTATCAAGTTGCCAAGCCACACTATGAAGGTGTAGGAGAGAGTGATGAAGATAGGGTGAGAAAAGGAGTGTCTATATATCTGAGAATCAATTCGGATTCATGTTGGGACGGTCGACTACTGAAGTAATTCATCTTGTTCGGAGACTAGTAGAGAAATATAGGAAAAGAAAGAGAAACCTTGATATGGTGTTAATTGATCTTGAGAAGTCATATGATAAAGTTTTGAGGGATGTCATATGGATGTGTCTAGAGGAAAAAAGTGTTCCAATGGTGTATATTAGGGTGATAAAGGACATGTATGATGGAGCCAAAACCTCGGGTAAGAATGGTGGGAGGGGACTCAGAGTATTTTCATGTTGAGATGAGACTTCATCAAGGATCTTTTCTTTTTGCCTTAGTAATATATGAGCTAACACGGTTTATTTAGGAGGAGGTTACATGGTATATGCTACTTACGAATGACATAGTATTGATTGATGAGACTCAGGGTAAAGTTAATGATAAGATAGAGGTTTGGAGACATCCTTTGGAATCCAAGGGGTTCAAACTAAGCAGGACCAAAATAAAATACTTGGAGTGCAAATTCAGTGTTGCAAGGGATGAAGCACACACTGAAGTGATACTTTCCACTCAATCTATTTCCAAGATAAATAACTTTACATATCCTAGGTTCACCATCCAGAGCAGTAGCGATATCGATGATGAGGGCAACATGGACGAAATAGGGACTTGCCTTTAGAGTATTGTGTGATAAGAAGATACCCCCTAAACTTAAAGGTAAGTTTTACATAATGATGGTTAAACCATCTTTGCTATATGGGGTGGAGCGTTGACCAATTAAAAACTCACATGTTGAGAAAATGCAAGTAGCTGATATGAGGATGTTGAGATGGATGCGTGGACATACCAAGAGGGATAAGATTAGGAATGAGACCATTCGGGGGAAGTTAGGGGTGACCTGGTACGCCCAAATTCACACCTCAACTTAGATGCAAAGCGGTCGTTGGCCAAATATAGAACCCAACTAGAGTTGGG